>CAXKVR010000186.1:0-58184 GCA_964058845.1 Carex sylvatica
TCTTCTCTTTGGTCTTGTAGAGGTTTAGATAATTAATATCTCTATTCGGCTTTTTGAATGATGATACGCACAAATATCCAAGGATGAGTGATGCGAATATGCGATCAAGTCAGGTAAATGATATCTCAAATGTTTATTTCAATTTGGTACGAATCTTAAAGTAGTAATTAAGAGTTAGAGAGCTTGATATAGCATGGAAGATTAAAAAAATTTAGCCCTCAAGGCACCTTCACAACTCTCATACAAAGAATAATATTTTTATCATTGATTTTACATACTACAAAAATAGTTCCTGTGTACATCAATTTTTATATATTTATTCATCGGATATTTTTTTAAAAAATTGTTAATTAAAAACATAAAATTATAAATGCATTCATATTGCAGGTCTATTAAACTTTGTCAATTTAAAGGACATTAAGTCTTCGATGAAATAATTTAAGAATTTTAATGAAGAATTTTAAACAACATCAATTATATGTGTAATTCTCGATGTAAAAATTATTTTGATTTTAAAAAAAATAACTTTACAAGTAGAGTACATATATTGGATGTTATTTGAAATTGAGTCGTAAGTGTAGTCATAATTCATTAAAAATATCAACAAACACACATAATATGCTGTAAATGCATTATAGAAGAATATATATATGTAATTCTCGATGTATATGTTTGATTTTTTTTTTTTTTTAAACAAAAAAAAAAACTATACGAGCTTGGAGTATAGATATTGATATTATTTGACAATTTGATGATCTTAGAGTCATAATTTACTAAAAACATCAACAAACACACAATAAGACTTATATACTCTTTCGAAGAATTATAGGTGTAATTTTTGATGTATCTCTATGATATTTGAGCAAATAAATTAACAAGACTGTAGATGACATATATTGAATGTTGTTTGACAATTCTGCCCCAAAAGAGACAACATTTGAATTGTGCAATGAAAGAGAGAAGGCATTTCACTTTCGAGGGAATAAGGTGTTTAACAATGTAAAGAGGAGAAGAGGAGAAGGGAAATAAGATTAAAAGCTCAACTGTTTTGTGTACTGGAGAGGGAAGCAATAAATACCTTTTTCCACCTCATTTCCATCAAAATACCCTTGTAAATGTGGAAAAAAGATGGTGAAAAAACAACTTTTAGGATGCAAAGTAGCAATTTTTAGTGGCAATTAAGAGTAATGCAAAACAAATTGAGTGATGAAAAGTTACCATGTGCTAATTAAGGACCAAGAGAAAAAATGGTCGTGTCGAGTACTAAGAGCGAAATAAAAATCCATAAGAAGTCAGCTTTGAGCCCAAAGGTTTTTTCTCTTGTAATTAGGGGTGAGTAAATCGCTCATAACTCGTGAACCGCTCATAACTCGTTCATTAAAAACTCGTCTAAACTCGCTCATTTACTTAATAAACGAGCATGAGCATGACCCAACTCGCTCATAACTCACTCATTAAAAATTTGTCATATTTAATCCCTGCTATATTTAATCATGTGTAATCCTGTGTAATATCAATTTTGCCTCATTAAATCCTATGTAATATTCATAATTTCATACATTAATTTTTTTTTGTAAATCGACAACATCAAAACCTCCGTCTAAAATCTAAAACCTAACCTAACCTCCGCCAACTGCTTGTTGCTTGTTTAAGATTAATTTTCATTATTATTTTCATAATATAAATTTGTAGGTATGTGACAAGGAAATATCTGTGTATATGTCACAAGTAGGACCGTCAAAATCAATAAGACGATAGCTGTTGGATTTTTATTAGTTTCTGTTGTTAGTTTATGTTGTATTATTTTGTTTTTGTAATATGTTGATTGTTATCTGTTGATGCTACTGTGAAATCTATTTTTGTTGAATTTTTATTATATTTTATTTAAATGAATTATGACAATTTGTTAAATTTTGGTACTCATAAGTCATAACTCGTGAGCTGCTCATAACTCGCTCATTAAAAGCTCACTCATTTACAACTCACTCATTTAAACTCGCTTATTAACAACTCGCTCATTTACTTAATGAGCGAGCATGAGCATACCCTAACTCGCTCATGCTCGCTCATTAATCACCCCTACTTGTAATCACTTTTACCTTTATATTAGTTATTAGAAAGCAAATAGTATAATTAGAAAATGCATCTGAGGATTCTAATAAAATGTACAAGGATGAACATCACATAGTGATGTTTTGAAGAAAAATGGAACCTTAAAAACCAAGAACTCACATTTATAGATAATATCAATATCAAGAAGACATTCTCATGTTTTGCAAAATGAACCATTTGTATTACATCACTTACCCCAAAAAATTTCCTCAACAACCTGAGATCATCTTACTGATCAAATGCAGTAGATATCTTCTTTTGTATAAGCTCCACTCCTAAGCGTGGAGATAATCTCGGAAGCACTTCCTGTAAGAACAATAATTAATTATAAACCCAAATGCATCACATTCAGCTAAAAAATACAAGTAATAATGTGCTATATGGTATGATCCCCCAACTAATCAAATGTGCAGTCTGGAAAACAAAGCTAATACCCTGTGTTCTGCTATTTTACCAGTATGCATGGAGGCAGGCAGAGTAGCAGGCAAACTTAATTATTTCTTCTCTCTTTATATATCTGTCATGAGTGTCATTGTGCACTAATTGCAGCTTCATTGAGCAGCAATTATTGTTACTTTTACACTCAATTAGTCGGGCAAGGCTCGTTACATTGTATTTAGTACTTACAAGCTTGGTGCCATGCTATCCGATCCAGTGCCAATATACCAATATGTACCTCTTAACACGTAAGATAATCCTCAAACACAAGTACACAACCAAACTATTTGTAAAAGAACCATATAAAAAATACAGTTAAATAAGCTGACCTCAGTTCCATCAGGAAGAACTTTCGCAAGCACAGGAATCTCATACTGGTACTTTTGCTCCCATTCCGCATTCATCGTTATGTCTCGTACCTGTTTCAGGCAGGAGCAGGTTAAGTGTTAGCGAATGACTCCCATTCATTTCATAATTGCTGCACTTGTATATGATTTTCTATATAGTCTAGGGTAAAATGCTATGGGTACCATAAAATTGACTCCGATGTACAGCATGAAAATTTTATATGATTGACCCCTCAATATGTTTCTTCACCCAATAGCTTGAAAGTCTGACTCCACCCCTGGTTTTGAGGTATCAATAAATTAATTCTAAACAAGAGAAACTTATCAGTAGCATTGCAGCCCTAAGCTATCAAACAAAAATGAAAAGCAAAACTCGTGCCTGGAGATCGACCGAGTGGAGAGAGTGTGGCCCGCCTAGTGAGAAAGCAACGCTGAGTTTCTCCTTGAGGCCATCGCAGAGGCAGCAACCAGGCTTCGAGTAAAGCACCAACTGCCTCCGGGCCTCTCCTCCGCCACCGGACATGGACGAGAAAATGCGCAGATGCTGCGGTCTGAGGCGAGCCGCGAGCGTGGCGCGTTGGAATGTGGGCGTTGCCATGGCCGTAACCATCCCAATTGGTTGTTGCTCGGAGAAAGGATTTGGATGGAGTTTGGGTTATAGAGTTTAGGCTGTAGCGGATCTCAAGACTTTGTCCCATAAAATGAATTCGTATCCTCTGAGATATCTCAAACTTTGCGCGACTTTATGGAAAATCTCAACCGTTCAAATACTTTCTGCACGAATTTCGAAGCACAAATAATACTGGCCCCTGCGCTACCCCCGAATAGGCACCGGACACGTCGGTCACGCAAAAGTTGAGATATCTCAGAGGATACGCACTCCATAAAATTGAATTGATCCTATTTTGAAGGAGTGCGTATCCTCTGAGATATCTCAACTTTTGCGTGACCGACATGTCCGGTGCCTATTCGGGGTGATGTAGAGGTCAGTATTATGTGTATTTGAGATTCGTGCAGAATGTATTTAAACGGTTGGGATTTTTCATAAAGTCACGGAAAGTTTGAGATATCTCAGGGGATACGAATTCATTTTGAGGCCTCTTATCTATGGCCCACTTCCATTCCTGGTAATTGAGCCCGTTTGCCAAGCAGGGAAAGTGTCTCATGTGTATATAGTACCGAGTTATTGGAGAATTCATATCATAACTAAAATTTTGAATTCAGATCAGGACCGTCCAATCTCCAACTGCATAAATACTAAGGTTGTGCTCCAGTCGGGTAGAAGTCTCTCATTAAAGAGAAGGGAGGGGAGACGCGCTCAGTCCGCTGCTGCCTGCCTCATTTATTCGCTTCAGAAATGAGGAGATCGGAGAGGAGAGGAGGGGAGACGGCACTGTGGCAGGGGGAAATCAAGCGTAGAAAGTTACGAAATTCGTACCCCCCGATTCAGGGTGTAGACGGAGTAACACGATCGCATTCCCCTTCCTTCGTCTCCTGTCCTCTTCCTCTACGTGACAGACTTCTGGAGCACAGCCTAAAGGGACCCAATGCATTCCATCTCGGACCGGATTGGCCCAGATTCGATCAGTCAGTCTGAATCCAAATTCAAAATTTGAATTACCTTAAAGGATCTGTTTCTACAACTGTTTACAACTTAAGGTCATGTTTGATTGTGGAGTAACTTTAATTCGAAGTAAATTGCATACTCCAAGTTAAGGTGGAGTAAGTTAATTATGTTTGGTAGAGTAAGCTAAACCACTTCTTTAAATAAAGTAAGTTACTCCAATTTAGTTCACCTCTTACTCCATCTTACTCCTTCTATTTTACTTCTCGTTTAACTCTTTAAACATAGAGTAAGAGGTTTAGTCCACCTCTTACTCTATAACCAAACTTACTCTATAACCAAACATGGCCTAACCTCGTAGGCATTTTCGTAACGAAGCACTAGGCTTTATCCCATAAAATTAGGTTGATCTCATTTTGAGGCCTCTCATCGTTCGCCTACTTCCATTTCTGGTAATTGGACCTGTTTGCCAAGTAGGAAAAGTGTCAGATTAGTACCTGTGGTTATTGGGGAATTTATTTCACCTATGTTAACCCAAATTTTGAATTTAGATCACGACCGTCCGATATGTTATAATACGAACGTTAAAAGAAACACCGTGCATTCCATCTCGTACCGGATTGGTCTGGATTCTGATTGGATGGTATGATTTCGATCACAAAATTTGAGTGGCTTCAGAGATCTGTTTCTCACATAATAAGATAGGATCCTAGGCATTTTCGTAACGAGTTTTGATTGTGGCCACTAAACGGAGCCCATACACACAGCGCCATGTGATTGTTCTGTCACCTTACTCGCTCCTTCCTCTTCTCTCTACTCATCGTTTCTATCGCCACGTTGGCCTTGGCCTCGACCTCGGTCTTCTCCAAAGATGAAGAAACCCAAATCAGCCACTTCCAACAGTACCTCTGTACCGCACACATCCCGATCTCGAGTACACCTCCGTCGCCTTCTTTCTCCTCTCCTTGGCCAATTCCATCGGCCTTCAAACCCTGACCCTTGAATTTGTACCTAACAAGCCCCTTCTTCTTTTAACCTGGCTAGGTTCTGATCCTTCCCTCCCCTCTATCCTCCTCAACTCCCATATCGACTCCATTCCTGTCGAGCCTAACAAGTGGGTCCACCCTCCTTTCTCTGCCACGCGGGACCCCGCCACAGGGCATATTTATGCCCGTGGTGCACAGGATGACAAGTGCATCGCCATCCAGTACCTTGAGGCGATCAGAAGTCTCAAAAAATCCGGCTTTACACCTCTGAGGTCAATCCATATATCTCTTGTACCTGACGAGGAGATCAGCGGAGCTGATGGGGCAATGAAATTCGTACAATCAGAGGAGTTTAGAAAACTGAATCTTGGGTTAGTACTCGATGAAGGTCAGGCTTCGCTTAGAAGAGAGATGGCAATTGGCCCTCGAGTCATGGGTCACGCATGTTAATCCGTGAGAAGAGAGAGAAAAAACTTATTAGCTCACCTTTTACTTCTATTTTACTTCTTATTTGGCAGCGTGTGGAATAAAAAGTTTTTATAAATATTTAAAGCTGTAAGACTTCGACACCATTTTATTTGAAAAAGTAAATAATATTATATAATGAGTTGGATCTATTGATAATGAATATTTAACTATATTTACAATTAATTTGTAAATAAAAATTTAGAAGTTTCAAAAATAAAAAATATTACAAATATGTTATAAGACTTATGGATTGATTATGTATCAAATTCCATACAATTTTATTGTGATTTGATATCAAATGTTCGTTAAATATAAAATGTTATAAATTTAATTTGAAGTCATTTGATGAACAATAGAACTTGCATCAAGTTCCATAATTTTTTTATGTGGATTGCATAAATGCAGTATAGATCACATTTTAAATTTCTGATTTTAAAATTATAAATTATTTATTACCATTATCAAGATTATTAAATCAGTATATTATCAATGAATCATCTCCTATTGTACAGCAACTCTATGGTCTAATATATAAATCTTCTTAGCTATCTGCAAGTTTGGTGAGATTAAATTTTAAGGTTTGTTACAAAATAGTGTTTGGCAAATAAATTTTAAGAAAGTGAAGAATGATGGTTTAAAATAGAGGCAAGCTTAAAAATATCAACAAAAGACAACTTAAGAAAGTGATTTTGAGTTTTACAAAGAATGTTTAACAAGCTTAAGAGGTCTAAGGAGAGCGTATAGAACTCTTTCATTTTTTGCATAAATTCAAAAATCAACATCTAAAAATAGAATAAGATTAATATCAAATATATAGAGATGGACTCTGATGCATTGCAATTTATAGATCTTCTTGTGCAGGTTACAATATTGCTATTTTACTATTTTCAAAAATCCTAAACAAATAGCAAAAGAAATTCAAAAAAATATGTACTTTGGTGTCTAAGTACATTTTAATATGAATATTAATCTTATTCTATTTTTTATGACTTGTAATTTGCTATAAAATATAAAAACGGTTATACATTACAATATATCATAGCTCTCTATAAAATTTGGTTAAAATTGAGGACAATATTTCGCCTTTATATAATTTTTTTTTCAGTATACAGTAGATGGGTAGACCATGTCCTCAAAATATAAAAAAACTTTACCGAGGATAAAAGTAAGAAATAGATTTATGAGAACACAAAATATATTGTGCTCAGAAATTGAGAAAGTATCCTTTGCATGATTTTGCATCAAACATGAATTGTTGAATACCGATGAAGAATTATTTTTCTGAGTCTCCAGTCAACTCTCCACCACTAGATTAAGAAGGCCCACTGGCCCAGAGATATTGTTTGTACGCCGTTTTATTTTTGTCAGAACTAAGCCCATTCAATAAAAGCCCCAAACAAGGTCTTCCCGACCCATTCTCTTCTGCCATTTTCCTTGTCACAACTAAGCCCATTTAAATCTATAAAGGCCCAAAACAAGGTCTCCCCGACCCATTCCATGCTCTTCCCGACCCATTCTCTCGCTCCGCATCCATCCCCCTTCTAAATCTCAATCTGAAGACTAAAACCCATCACCTCTTCTCCGCCGCTAGGGGGTGTAACCGGTCGGATACGAATCGGATACGGATAGTAAAATGCATTATCGTGTCCGCATCCGTTATAATTTTTCGGATACGGATACGGATTGGATAATCCGGATTCAAATTCGGACGAAATCGGATATTATCCGATCCGTTTACACCCCTATCTGCCGCTGTTACCTCTGCTGAGACGCAGAAGAGAGATGGCTTACACCAAGGATCAGCTGCTCGCTCGTCTCCAGGTTTCCTTTTCTCACCTTGTAGCAATTTTTGAGGAAATAGGCTACCCAATGAGCCACAATATTTACTTCATGATTGATTTTCACTTGTTTTAAGTTGTTTTTGGGAACGACACGGTTCCAGATGTCAATTGAGGAATTTTTTTATAATTTCTAGTGCTTTTAGTATTGGATTGAAAATTAGTCATAACAATTTTTTTCTGGCATTGAACTCAGCTGCTGTATCCAGTTTAGTTGATAAATTTTCTCTTTTGGGTATTTGTAGGAACTTAAAATAGACGGAGCCCACACACACAGCGCCATGTCACTGCTCTGTCACCTCACTCGCTCCTTCCTCTTCTCTCTACTCTTCGTTTCTATCGCCACGTCGGCCTCGGTCTTCTCCGAAGATGAAGAAACCCAAATCAGCCACTTCCAACAGTACCTCCGTATCCGCACAGCGCATCCCGATCCCGAGTACACCTCCGCCGCCTCCTTTCTCCTCTCCTTGGCCGATTCCATCGGCCTTCAAACCCTGACCCTTGAATTCGTACCTAACAAGCCCCTTCTTCTTTTAACCTGGCTGGGTTCTGATCCTTCCCTCCCCTCTATCCTCCTCAACTCCCATATTGACTCCGTTCCTGCCGAGTCTGACAAGTGGGTCCACCCTCCCTTCTCTGCCACGCGGGACCCCACCACCGGGCATATTTATGCCCGTGGTGCACAGGATGACAAGTGCATCGCCATCCAGTACCTTGAGGCGATCAGAAGTCTCAAAAAATCCGGCTTTACACCTCTGAGGTCAATCCATATATCTCTTGTACCTGATGAGGAGATCGGTGGAGCTGATGGGGCAATGAAATTCGTACAATCAGAGGAGTTTAGAAAACTGAATCTTGGGTTAGTACTCGATGAAGGTCAGGCTTCGCTTAGTGATGAATTCAGGGTATTTTATGCAGATCGATTGCCTTGGAACTTGATTGTGAAGGCAACTGGGTCCCCGGGTCATGGGTCCCGCATGTATGACGGCACAGCAATGGAGGGACTTATGGATTGTGCTGAGGCCATTGCGAGGTTTAGAGATAGCCAGTTTGATATGGTAAAGGCTGGGATTAGACCTGCTTCAGAGGTTATTTCAGTGAACCCAGTGTATATGAAGGCCGGTACTCCTAGCCCCAGTGTGAGTAATGTTGCTGGTTTTGCTCAATTGTTTGGTTTAGTAAAGGAGTGAGGCTATGGTCATATGCATATTACAGATAGACCCGTGATATGGATCCATATCTCTATTTTCAAAGTTCAAACAGTCGATCCGACCCATTAAACATGATCTGCATATAAAAATGTACTTGCACACTAAATTTTACATTTTTTAGAAATTTTTTAACATTTTTTAGATTTTTTTTACTATTTTTTTTTAAAATAGGTAGAAAATCACTGCTTTTGGATGGTCCAGAATTTTCAAATTAAGTGATTTTCTCCCAATCTAAAAAAGTAGTAAAAAGATTTTAAAAAATGTAAAATTTTGTCACCAGGTAAATTTTCATATGAAGGTTATGTTAAACAGTTCGGATCAACTGTTTGGACTTTAAAAACGGAGATATGAATCCATAGTGCAAGTCACTGTGTAATATGCATATTACCATAGCCTTCTTAGTAAAGTGTTCATTTATTTTATAATACATTGTTAAATGAGCTAATACAAGTCCAGTGGACTCTGAGACATGATTTACCATATTCTCGCACTAGAGTAGTTATTTCACATTGACAGAAAGACAGAACATAGTTAAATACAGGTGTGACACACTTATTTAAATTGATTGTAAAATTAAATGGATGCAGGGTTTTGTGATGAACATGCAACCCTCAGAAGCGGAGATGGGATTTAATATACGGCTCCCACCAACAGTACATTTAGAGCAGTTGATGGAAAGGATAAACAAAGAATGGGTGCCCGCATATAAAAACATGAGTTACATGGTAAAACATCTTTATAATTCATTTCAATGTTAATTACATCAAGTTTTGTGCTGTTAGGACATCTATAATTTTTTCTTGTGCAGTTGATTAAGTCCGGACCAGTAAGAGATTGCAATGGAAAGGTTTTGTTAACACCAGCAAATGAATCGAACCCGTGGTGGCCTGTTTTCAAACAGGCTGTTATCTCCTCGGGAAATAAGCTCGCTAAGCCTGAAATCTTGTCGTCGACTACGGATGCACGTTTCATGCGGGCGTTGGGTATCCCCACCTTTGGATTCTCCCCCATGTCCAACACTCCGATCTTACTTCATGACCATAATGAGGTTAGCTAAATTTTCATTTCTACACACTGTTTACTTGTTAGAGATGTAAAAAAGTCACGCCTTGACCAGACCCGTCACGGCACAGCACGGCACGTGCCGTGACCAGCATGTCCCATGCTGTGACCATTCGTGTGATGTGACCATCCTTCGGGAAATTGGCACGGTACGGTACGGCACGCGAACTGATCTGATCATGGCCCGGCACGTGGTCACACGAGTCAAGCGTGATCAGAATCTCAGATCTTTTAATGGTGAATTTCAAATAAACAAACTTAAATTACTAAAAAAATAAGTTAAACATGACCAAAGGTAAAAAACATGTGTGGTCACGACGTGCCTTGGTCATGGTGTGACTAATGTGTCGTGACCCGTCCATCACAATTTGGTCACAGAACGGCACGGCATGTGACCCAAGTCACGGGCTCGCGGCACGCCATGGCACGTATTTACATCCCTACTTGTAGGATATCTGGCAGTCTGGTTTGATGTTGAAATAAAAGTTCATGTCACATTTGCCCTTCCAAAAACTTAAATTATGTATCCTTCTGGTGCTGCAAGTGTCATGTTTATCTTCCTATGCTCAAAAGCTTTCAAATCTATCGCACGTGAACTTAGAAATGGGAATTACCGTGCTACTAAAGCTGTATACTTTCCTATCAAATTAAATGAAGGTCCTTTTTATTCGATAAATATCATGTCGACCTAATATCCATACTGTGGCATTAGTCCAACTTCCAAGCCAAGTTTGTCTTACAGATTAAACATATATTATTGTGAATAATTATTTTTAAAGATTGATTATAGAAGCTTGCAAGTGGAGTTATTTTAACTTCTTTTAAAAATAAAGCAATCTTAGGTTGGAAATGGATTTGTAACATTCATTCTTGTTTGCGCACTCATGTTCAATTAATCCAAGATCTGGGCTTCTTGTCTAAGTAATTTTTCCAATAATTCGATAATAAAAACATCTTGACCTTCTTGATTGAACTTCTAATAAATAACAGAGACATGGCAAACCCCCATACTAGAGTTATTTTGTTTACCATAAGAATTTTGTGATTTGGTTATTATTCAGCGGAGTTGAAGATTCAACATTTGGAGAAGGTCCGTAAAATTGTTGTAAAATATCAGAGAAAAATAAATCAGCTTAAGTATAATAATATTTGGAAAAATACAAAAGTCCATACATATCGTCATATTTGGGCTCTTCTTGTTCTCAGCTTAGTAGGCCTATCCGAGGGGACTTTCAATATATAGATTGAATTTTGTGACACAATTCATTAAATAGTCATATTTGGTCTCTTCTTCACATTTGGAGAAGGTCAGTGAATTTTGTTCAATGTTCAAACATGACAACATGAGAACTAACAATTTTGTTACAATTTTGCTTTCTCATAACATGAGAACTAACAAGTTGGTAACACTGTTGCAGTTTTTGAAGGATGAGGTGTTTGTAAAAGGCATCAAGGTCTATGAGAGCATAATCAGTGCTTTAAGCTCCTTCAAATTAGCAAGCTCGATATAGGAGATCATCTCGACTGTCAAGTCTCATGTAAAGGAGGCGGCATATTATTCTAAATAAAACAAGAATATGTGTGTTTGTCATATCTGGTCACTGATTCTTGGCCAAATTGTGCATGTGTACATATATGATGACAAATTATTGGTCGATTATTGGGGACCACTCAGAATTTATAAACACCTTGCTAGTGTTATCTATCAAAATATCCCCCCCCCCCCACTGGAATCTGAATATCCTGATATAGTTGAGTCCATTACTGTTTTGACTAGTGAATCTTCAGGCGATACATAGCCCACATTTGTCATTTTTAAAGTTATGTAGAACTACAGACTGCTTTGTCTCTTATTTGAATAAAAGATTGAAAAAGAGTGAAGCGCTTCATCTTGAAATTCTCTTCTGAAAGTTGCATAGAAACTACATTTGGGCCTTTTTAAAAGTTTCCAAATTTAGCCTTGTTCTCCATCTGATAATTGGCACTAGTAAATGAAGTTTCAGTTCACTTCCTTCGTTGGGCTTGAGCTAGTTGCTGTTTACTGTATCTGGTATATATTTTTTTAAGCAGAGAGTCCAGCGGAGACTATATTTTTTTTTTTTTCAAAAAATATATTGTCATATTGTTTTTGGTAAAATTACAAAAATGTATTTTTGTTTAAAATAATTATACAACTATGTCTTATTGTTAAAATATTGTCCCATCCTATTCTGTTTCATATCTTCCTCTCTGTTTTCAAGTCAAGATCTAAACAGGTCCGTGACGGGTCGATTTTTGGAGTCCCATTTCAAATGATGAAATCATCATCATGTAAATGAGAGAAAAATGGTCATTTTGTTTTCGGTAAACCGTATACATGATGATCAGTGCAAGAATCTGGAGAATGCATCCTGGCAGTTTATCTGATCATTTCTATCGCGATACACTGCTTTCGAGTGGTCAGGATTCATCCATAGGAGTTATGTACTGAGTTGAAAAGAATATTACACACGCGTCAGTGTAGTTGCAGCAGAACAAGAAAATGAGGGGATGATATCAGAAAACAAATAAATTAAATAAACAACAGCAGGATAATAGCAATTATGAGGATATAAAAATGAAAATAACAATCCGTACCTAGAGGAAGCTTCAGTGCTTCTTCCTTGATTCCTTGATCAGAAGCCTCAGAGCATACTGCAGTTGTGGATTCCAGCTGCTCAGCGAATACATCACATCCTATTTTTTTTCCAAGTTAATTATTTTATTCTTCTATTAAAAAAGTTGTAATTTCCTTTTGACCCAGCTATTAAGGTGTCTGGTGAAACGAATCCATCATATCCTCGTTTTTTTTTTCCTTTTACTGTTGGTTATGGATCTAAGCTGTTAAAACGCGTCTAACTTAGCATCTGTGAGAAGCAACTCACAGTCTCACACCTACCTTGGATAAGAGTACATATCATCTGTTATTTACACTGAATTCCAATTATATGCAATTTGTACAATAGGTTCCATCTAAGAGGTAGAGATGGGAAATTCAATCCATCAAATTTGATCTTGTTATATACTAATTTGGTGAGTTGATATTCTAACTTGATCCAATATATTATAATCTTGTCATTATGTATGATTCAAATTAAACATGCAATAGATCCAAACAGATGGAGAATACTTTTCATAACAATTGTATAGACTTTAATTCCTGAATAGCATGTTTGTACAATTAAGGATTTCCTTTTAGGCCCCATCATTTATGAGTTCTATCTCTATCATTCAAGCTCAACAAATCTGGCTACTGGGGGTATCTTGATGAAGGTGACATGGATGTAATAGTAAATAGTTTTTGTAAAAGCAACTGAAGTGGATGGTACAGACTACATGCATGGAATAGCTTTTGGTTTTTGGTTTTTACTCAAAAGAATTTTGACCCACAAATCCAGTATTGCTGGGTGGATAATATATAAACAAACAAATCATCATGAATTTCTGAAAGATGCTTTGGTAAAAAATGTATTTATAAAAAATAATATAGAAATAATGGATGGATTGCAAGAAAATTTGATTCTATAGAAGGAACCAGAAAAAAATTTCAATTTCTGTAGAATTGATTAAAGAAACTGAACAATATTTTTTATTCCTTTAAGATTTAACGTACCTCTCTACAGAAATCATATTTCTAAACTAAATGAACCGGAAAAAATTTCGATTCCTTTAGAATTATCTAAAGGAACTGAAAAAATTATCGGTTCCTACTACGAAATCAAAATCTCAAACCAATCCATCTACCTACATTATATTTTTTTTAAATCTGTAAATAAAAAATTCTGCTGAAACGGTTCATCAGACATTAGTTCTGCCATAAATAAATGTCTACATTTTAGTAGTTGATACTTTGCATGTTTTTGCATTGAAAGTAGAAATTGGAAAGTGCTGCTGAACTATAATCCATTTGTCATTCAATCAATATAACTGAACTAATACATTTACAATTGCAGATTTAAGCAAAATTTAAAGAGAATGTTTGTTGTTCTTATTTAGATCTGTTGGCCACACGAAACATTTATTGCAGTTATTAACTCAAAATTTGGAAAATTAGCTAATATTTTTTTCATAAAATAAACCAACAGGGCGGATCAAGAATTTTCGTTAGGGGAAAAAATATCGAATCGGGTTTAAATAGCTAATCGGATTTAAATCCATTAACTAATTGGGTACTCAATAAAAAAATAATGCTTTGACTTATATTTTTCAATGCTCTGACTTGTAATTTTTGATGCTTTAACTTATAATTCTAATTACCAATTATAATTCAAGAAATTTATTTTAATTTTAACACTAAATTTAATCTGAATTACAAATCAAATATCCAGAGGGGGACAAAAAAAATTTCAGAGAGAGACAAAATCGATCAGTACCGATAAATCACCACTAAACTTTAAAATTCAGGAGGCGTATCCAAATGTAGAACATGCTAGAAATGTATTATAGGATTTTAGGATGGTACTTCATTTCAATATGCATAAAAGATTTCACAATGGATAATTATAGCACAAATTTAACTTTTATGGTACATCCACTTGATGTTTTACAAAACATCGTTCAAATAAAATAAAAAAAATTTAAAAAAGTAAAATTGCAGATGTGTTTTTATTTATTTAGATAAGATGTATATTAAATTTGAGTCAATTTCAAATTTGATTGGTCATCTAGCCATTATAACCTATCATTACAAATTCAAATTATTGATGGAAAGCTAATAATTAATTATTAAATTAGCCTGCATTTGATAAATGTGGTATTTAAGAAATAAAAAATTATAATGGCAGGTACTATGGTTTATAATTTTCAAATATCAAATGGTGTATATAAACGTTATAGTAACATGTGCTTTAAAATACTCTTTTAAAAAATTAAGGCAAGCACTTTAGTTTATTAGTTTTTATGGTTTTTAATTAATTCACAATAAAATAAAGTCAAATCGATGTAATTGTTTTAGATGCACAGCCGGCATAACATCTAATTAAGATATACAAAGAAAAGTTACTTGAGATATGATGGGATCAGTTCCTAAAACTCTTTTAGCTTTCAATCTGAAACACGAATAAGACTAGAATTCGGATCTCAGATAAATAGACCAACTTGCAAAGTCCACTATTGAAGCTCAGTATAACGAGTGCTCACAGCTGACCAACTTAAATGGATCGAGATAGCCCGTATCTCGCGGCTTAAAGCTCTGAAGTCGTCTTTTGGGTGATAACTGCTCATAACCATTTACGACGTCAATTATACCATAACCATTCACGATATCGCTTGACAGCGAAACCATCGATTATAAATGACCATGATCACACGATCTCGTAACCAACTCACGAATTGGCTTATCCCTGGCAGGAGTAAAGCGGTACGTAGGTCACACTATATAAGATTTTTTCTTTGACAGGAAAGGGGACCATAAGCTACTCACACTCATACACTTACACATCTCGAAAATAGTATAGGTTAGAGTTCAGTATTTCCGAGATCACTCCAAGTCTCTCAAGTCATTTTTCGACTTCGGAGACCCAAGATCAACTCCTGATCTCACAACTTCTATTTCTGGGTCCGCTACCTCCAGTAAGACAATTCAGCCAAGTCTATTTTAGCATACGACATGCTGTTCCGAAATAGCCCGTATCAAGATATAATTGAACCAAACCTCCTTTTTTTTTATTAAGGATTAACATTTAAATGACAAGGAGCTTAAGTATATATATCAAATGTGATTACAAGAAACTCAAATTTTGTCAAAATATATAATTATAGTGCCGGTAGATGCATTGGGAGTGAGTAATTGTTATTATAAATTAATTTTTACTTTGCGCGTTGCATGATCCATGTACAGCGCTTGGGCGTTGCTTAATTTCCATCTGCCTGAAAATTGTATTACACCTCTCCCTTCAAATTCTAAAGAAGGTCAAAGTAAGTGCTGTCTTTGTCAGTTGGTGATGCTTTAGTTCCTTATTAGCAAGTGTTATATATAGAGTGGTATAGTGTATCTGTGTATGTATATACAGATTTTATGGGATCCGTAACTCATTTTTTTAGTTTAGACGTGTCTGGTGCCTATTAGGAGATAGCAAATTAAGGAGCCAATATTATTTGAAGGGTTGAGGCTCTTTAACATTTGTGTTAGAGCATCTCAGACGGTTTGGATCAAAACTCAAAAATTGAGTTATTTCATGGGATCTAAGTTCCATTTTAAGCGAATACTGACAAAAATTGTGTTCGGATCCCCTAAAGTAACTCAATTTTTTAGTTTAGATGGCTGTTACCTATCCGGAGATGGCGCCCCAGGGGCCAGTATTATTTGAAGGGTTGAGACTCTTTAAAATTCATATTAGAGCACCTCATATGATCTGGATCAAAACTCAAAAATTGAGTTACTTCATGGAATCCGAATTCCATTTTAAGCAATGTTCTAAATAGCGATTATAACGGTATAACAGGGAGATTAAAAAAAAAGTTATTGCGAATAGCATAGCTATAGCGGAAGCTATCATACATAGCGTTTTTTTCTTTTCAAATTTTATATTGTATATTTCTACTAATTATCAACATAATCAATGCTGAAAAATTAAGGTAACAACTAAATAATGACAATTAATATAAATCTATATTTTTTTATCAATTATGCAAATAAGAAGGAAAAAAAAACAGATCTAAAAAGTAACATTATTTAATAGTTCATACTTCATAATATTACATATTATAATAGACGAAGAACAATTAATTTTATAAGATAAATGAAGTCAATATACATATATATATATATATATAGAAGTTGGCTACTATGCTTATATAAGCATATCCCCACATATGCTTATAACTCATTTTTGTACTTCCAATGTCCAAATGGTCGATCTGAACCGTTCATCTTGTTCTCCATATTAATATGTGCTTGGAAACTAAATTTTACATTTTTCTGAATTTTTTTACTTTTTATTAAGCCACTTGAAAATTATTAATCCAACGGTGGCTGCTGATTTTACTGTTTTGTGCAGCCACCGTTGGATCAGCGATTTTCAAAGTGGCTTAATAAATAGTAAAAAAATTTAGAAAAATGTAAAATTTAGTTTCCAAGCACATATTAATATGGAGAACAATATGAACGGTTCCGATCGACCATTTGGAGATTGGAAACACAAAAATGAGTTATAAGCATATGTGGGGATATGCTTATATAAGCATAGTAGCCAACCTCTATATATATATATATATATATATATTTATACATTTTATATATTACAATAATAATCAAAATCAGCTTTCGATTGAAACGAACGATAATAATTTTACAGATGAATACTATACAAAGAGCAATCAAAATAAAGAATTAATATTTGAATATTTCTCGATATAGAATAAGAGAATAAATCACAAATAAAAATAGAAATATATAGTTTGGTTTAGCATATTTATCATAGAAGACCATGCAGTATTAGAAATAAGAATAAAAGTACAGAAACCCATATAAATTGCAAAAAAAAAAAGTCCATGTAGCATAGCGGTAGTTATAGCGCGTCGTGCATAGCGGTAATAGCGGTCAGCTATTATAGCTATAGTGACCGTAGCTGAGTAAGTGCACTTTTATCTCATAACTTAACGTATAGCGCCGCTATAACTAGCTATTTAGAACACTGATTTTAAGCGAATACAGATAATTTGTAGTAAATAAAACCATAAACAATTTGTATTGAATAAAATCATTTGATGTGAATCAAACAATTGACAGACGTTTACTATCACTAATAACATTGAAGCAATTAGAACAAGAAAACAAACATTTGAGAACCCTGCCTAATATGATGACTAAAACATTATCCTCGCATTATAAAAGGTGACATATTAAAAATTGAATATCTGCAGACACAGGAGGTGGAGCTTGATTTTCAGATTATGAGGGTTAAATATAAATAAGAATCAAGTATATAAAAAACTTCTACAGTGAATGGAGATCAAATTTATTCTGTTCATAGCATTTTACTCTTAACTATATAGAAAATAAGATATAAATATATTTTTTTTAAATAAATGGAGGGCAATTGACTACCATTACTTAAGGGTGGTTATGCTTCTGTTTGCGGAATCAATTTTTAATTTAGTTACAAAAGACAATACTTTATGTATGGGATGTCATAGATTTTAAATCTAAATTGGAAGTTCTTATAGATATTGAAATTTGGAAGACCTCCATCTTTCTCTCTCTCAAAAAAGTAAATAAATAATGCCCGCATTGAAAGTGAGATAAAATAAAACTTAATATATACCTCGCTCATTCATTCTCAGAAGAAGAAGAAAAAAGCATGCATGTCTAAAATAATTTTATATAGTTTTTATATAATGTTATATAATTTTATAATTACAAAGTAGACCATAAATTTTGAATATATTATTTGAATTGCTCGTAAATAGCATGCATACAAAATATTAGAGCCATTGAATTGAACAAAAAATATTATAATTATTTAGATGCATTCATAAAAACAATCTAGAAATTCCGTGCTTGCTTTTTAAGGGATTATAAAATTATCCCTTATGATACTTGCATCTTATTATCATAATAATATATATCTAATATTTATATGTATCTGTTTAATTAAGTACAAATCATTTGTATATTAATTACATCCGTACAAACATATTCCCTCCGTTCTGATCACCTTGAGATTCGTTTTATGACACAATTTCTGAAGGCCAACAGGCAACAGCAGCCTTTAGTGGTTTAGCCTCACCTGATAATCTCGTACAGTACAATATACCTTAAATAATAAAGCACAGAGACCCATAACCAAAAGCACAAATAATGAAATTAAGCACAAAAACATACAAGCCGACACCACCAACCAATTACCAAATGACCCAAAAAAAAAAAAAAAAAAAAGCAAATCACCTCGCATGAAATGATGAAATAGACTACCTTATAAAGGTTAAAAGAATCTACATCTCAGTACAGGCAGATATAGAGATGTGGGACAAAATTGGTACCATGACAACGACACTAAGGCACTAAAGTCAAGATCAAAACGCGCAAATTCGAACCAAGTGATGAGGCACACTGTCACTGGTGACTTTTTAAAATTTAAGGGTTCATGATTTATACTTGACGCGGTTTTTGCTACGCAGCCAGTGCAGCTCCAGCTAGCAGCTGGGATATTTCGCTTTCTAATTAAGACCAGTTCTTACTTCTTAGTACCAAGTACATATTAAATGCCAGCTTTTGTTAATTTTAATTGGATTATTTAACAATGTCATCTGCGCCATGCGTCCCCATCTCTCTTCACGTTGCATAATGCCTAGCCTAGCGTGGAAAAAACGTGCCGTGATTAACACACCGTAACTTTGGTCATGTACTGTGCCGTGCCGTGATCAAGTTAATTTTTTACTTGCCGTGCCATGATCAAAATTATGAGGGGTGATTACGACACGCGAGTCACGCCGTGACTCGCGTGCCGTGACCAAGTCGTGTCGTGACCAAACGTGCCATGATCGTCACTTTAACAAATTTTTAAAACCAGTAACTAATCCTAATTCTTGATTTAGGACATAATATAGAAATTATAAGGATTTTTTATTTGACTTTCTATAGTCAAAACAGAAGAAATAATGAATCTAAAAATTGATTCACAAGAAAAAAAAAACTATGGCATTATCTAGCCTTTCAAATTTGAATTTGTCACTCAAAACAGCCTTGGCAAGATATGACACAGCATAATTAACACCCCTGTATCACTTCCTTTGAATTTGGATTTAGATTTGACAGAGCCAATCCTCCAGCTCGCCTAGATTCTGATAACAAAATAATAACCATTTGAAGTTCATAAAACCTTGCAAATTAAGATAGCAAGAAGAAAAAAAAGATTAAAAAATAGTAATATAACTGACATTTATCTAAAAATTGATTCACAAAAAAAAAAAATTGGAACCGTGTCTCCCGTTTCGTGCCGTGCCGTGTTTCGTGTTGTGCCGTACTGAAGATAATTTTCGTGCTGTGACGGAGCCGACTCCGGCATGCCATTTTTCCCACTCTAGCCTAGCCTGCATGGTTTGCTTGTATTGCCCCAATTGGGTATTTTTCTCCATTGAAAGAAACAATGGAGAAGTCCATTTTGTTGAATTTAGTGACATTTTATATATACTAAGATAAATGGACATTTATGCATTTTTGGGAGAGATAAAATAGAGAGGACAATATCTTATTATTCCTTCATTTTATCCTATATTTTCAAGCATAACATTATTAATCATAAAAATATAATGCATATTATTAGTTCTTATAATTGATTTGGTTTTCACCAAGTAATATATATAGAGATAGGCTATCATATTTTACAAATTAAAGTGGGTGTTTTAATTTGCACTCATATATCTAGTTTTAAAGTATGATAGTTTATATCTCTCTATCTGTCTATCTATCTATCCATCTATCTATATATCTATACATATATATATATAGAGAGAGAGAGTGACTAATGTGCATTCGAATGTATATAGGTCGAAATATATATGGTCCAAATTTGACTTTTCAAAATTTAAACGGTCGATCCGAACCGTTCATCTTGTTCTCCATATTAATATGTGCTTGGAGACCAAATTTTACATTTTTCTGAATTTGTTTACTATTTATTAAGTATTTTACAAAATTATTGATCCAACGGTGGCGGCTGATTTTACTATTTTGTTAAGCCACCGTTGGATCAACAATTTTGTAAAATACTTAATATATAGTAAAAATATTCAGAAAAAATATAAAATTTGATCTCCAAGCACATATTAATATGGAGAACAAGATGAACGGTTCGGATCGACCGTTTAGATTTTGAAAAGTCAAATTTGGACTGTATGTATTTCGGCCCATATACATTCGAATGCACATTAGTCACTCTCCCTCTCTCTCTCTCTCTCTCTATATATATATATATATATATATATGAGGGGATTCAATTGCACCATTTTATGGTAACGCATCTTGACACTATATTTTTATAAGTCATTTTTACAAATTTAAAATCCAAACAGACGATCCGAACCGTTCAACTTAATCTCCATATTAAAATATGCTTGGATGTTACGGTATAGTGCATACCAGAAGGTACAATTAAAAAAATTACTGAGCACTATATACAATCTTACCATAACATGCAATTATTCACACGCAGTTTATGGATCATGTCACACACATGATCTAGCAGAGTATAACAAATCATACATTGTCCTCTCGCGAGGTGACGAGCTCGGGTGCCACAAGTTGTATCTTCATGATCTGCTCACTCCTTCTCATCTTTACAAAGTAGGAAAGTCGAGTGGGTGTACACTAGGAGTTAGTCGAATAACCAGGTCATTTGACTGCTAGATCAGCGTGCCAGTCCCAATCAATATCACGCACAGCCTGATTGATCTCCAACAACAGATTTGGATAGATCACCAACACCGATTTCCCAATCAACACACCCAATGAATCTTATTCTCAATCCACGTGCAAGATCAAAATCATGATCTTGTGTCTCAATCAATCAAACAAGAAAGAAGAAAAAAAGATGAGAGATCAAAGATTTAAATCAAGATTGACAAATCGAATAAAAAATAAGAAGTACAAACCTCAACCGATCGATCTAGATCTCAACAAGTAGATCAAGATCAAGATCAAGACCCGATCGAATTACAAGGCCAATCGGGATCAAGGAGAGGGTGATGGCCATCCCCTAGATGGAGCTCGGTGGAAAAGGCAGCGGGCGGCACAAGGTGGCGACAGAAGGAGCTCGTCCTAGACTCGCAGCTAGTCGGATCGGCCAGTAAGAGACGCGCGGCTCAAGGCGGTGGCTCGGATTGGAGGATCGGTGGCCAAGAGCTTTAGATCAGCTCAAGGCCGATCGGTCTAGCTAACGGCGGCGCAAAAAAGAGAGAGACGGAGTCGCAGCGGCTCCCTTGTGGTGGCGGGTTCAGCCAAAGGAGAAGAGAGGTGGTGGATTCAACTTGGATCACACCCTAGCTCAATTTCTCCTTAGCTCAATTTGATCAATGGAAGAAAAAGAGAAGAAGGGAGAAGTTTCTAGATTGATCTTGCCAAATGAATTGATTTTTTTAGAAATAGAGGGATATCATTTCTTAAATATAGTTTAATAATTACTCAAATGTCCTTCAAAATATTTATTTGATAATTTTCATAATTAATGGTCCATTGAACCATTGGTCTATTTAAGAATATATCCATCCATTGCTTTCTTTGCAAGCAACCTCATCTCTCTCATGTGTTTGATGACACCTCACCTCTGGTCAAAAACGTGTTTGACCAAGGTTTGACCCATTTTTTTACTTTGGTTAACTTTCTTACCTCTTCACTTAAATGATCATAACTTTTGAACCGTAAATCCAAATCGCGCATACCACATATCCACGCGCTCGTCTCTCAATTCTCTATCTCATAGTACAACTTAATTGCACTAAATAGTAGAATTGATAATCCCCATTATATGTTTACTCCAGTTAAACATATATCCTCATTTAGTCGAATCAGACCATTGTACCAGCAGGTGTACAAACATGATTCGAGTAATTCCTCATCAGATTAAATCATCTAGTGCACAAACACTTGTACAGTTAGATTCAATCAAGCCTCTCATTACTTCTAATACTTATTCATCAGACGGTATGATAAGTATTCTTGTGATATGATGTGCAACAAGTTGTTGTGCATCAACGACATCATAAACTCGTATGATTAAACGACTAGAGCCCTTGGAGGTGTGACCCACTTGGATTTGTATCATGTTGGCAATGAGCTTCCGATCTCATTGATCAAGGTTAGCATCTAGCAACACGCATTGACTACCCAAATATACAGACGATATGTAACCGAACAGTATCATTGATCCAATATTGACAATGCATAACACTACATGTGTCGTATCCAATATCACATGATATCTTTAGATAAGTTCAGAATATGATTGTGTCATTCCTACATACTCATCTATTATGTTTCTTGATCTATGAATCATCATATATTTGTGATCAGCCAGTATCACAATGCATGCTGTATAATCTGATCCTATCTAGCGGTCTAATAGATATCATCACTCATACACATTCTTCCTAATGTGTATGAGAGATATTTCCTTCTTGATTTTACGTGCTTTATTCCACGAGTCTATACCTACCGAGAAGACACCGTTATGGCCCCTTTTTATAGAGAGCGTTAGGTGCTAATCACAAGTCTGTATTTCTCGAGTATGAAGTCACTGAATATGTCGAGCTTAAGATCTGACACCATGCAAACCATCAATGACACGAAACACAGAATCCATCTGATGTTTGCATATGGTCACATTCGATGCCATATAAACTCTTATATGCATCCACATAATATTATAGCGACAATCGTCCACTCTGTTAATTCCCATGCTAACCTCGTATAACTAGTTTCCCTACTAATTGTTTGGATTAGGAATATTTAGAGGATACCACTTTAGTTCCAGCAAGTGAACTAAATGGTGTCACACTCTAGGAATAAGCTGAATTGCTTCAGCCATCATATGAACTCAAACGATAGAGTCAAAAATAATTTTGCTCTAGGACACTAACTCTATTAATCTCCCACTTTGCCTTGAGCCTAAATGGTTGACTTACAGTCTGTCCAGAATTGTCAGCATATACGAACCGGCGTATCAATGCTTAAGAGTAACTCTCAAACTGTTGTCTTGCATAAGCCAATAGTCTATATATGCCCCACATAAAATATCAACTCAAAAATACTGGCTATTTTAGCAGATGATTGGTTAGTAAACAGTTGTGTTTCCACTTTAATTTGTCCAACTAATTTTCACATTTTGCCATGTCATTTGATCAAGCAAGGATCAAGAAACGCTCAATCTTTGTATGTAGAGAAAACAAGAATTATTAGTGTTGACATGATTCATTGACTTAAGCAATCACACAAGTGTCAATAATCACATGGTTATTGACTTTGTGTTGCATGAATCACTGAGTTATATGCAGAACTTATATAATCCTTCTTAAATTTCCATCACCTTTTATAAAGTGATATTTTTTTTATATTCATATGCAGGTGTTTGAGTTTCAGTTGTGAATTCTATTCTTGAAAACACTTTCAAGACACAACCTTACATCTACATAGAATACTGATCCTAGGCTACGATGCATTACTGAAGTCATGTGAAACGATAGTAAGTGCCAGCCAATGCATCATTATCATAGTTTCAAAATCATCAGCAAACAAATCGCACCTCGGTCAAACTTCATATTGATATCTTATGTCATATACTTTGTAGTATGTATATCTATGAACAAACGCATTATTTGATATGATAGAAATTATTGTTAATAAAACAACATTCTATGGGAATCGATTTGTAGCTCATCACATGCTCTTTGGCATTGAATATTGCTTCGACCCAAGTTATTTCAAATAAGCGTGGATCCTTAACAAAGGTTCTCCCAATACTGATTAAATCAATAACATATCACAATATGCTTTAACTCCCTCAGGTGAGTCTTCTTGAATCTATTTAAGTAGATTCGAATTTATAGGATTAAACATCCTTGCTTATTTATAAAAGAACAAATGGTTTCTTTTATAATAAAAGAACTACTGGTTTCTTTTATCAGATATTTGTCATATAGGATTGTGTTATTTCATTCGTGCTCCAAGCAACTGGTGTATAGAAATGCACTAAGCTCCCACTGACTTCAGCATCGGAGAGTTCTCAAAGATTTTCAAATCTCTGTTTAAAGTTTCATCAACTAGATGCTTGTCTCATATTCGAAAGTTAATTCTTTCAAAGATTTTCAGCTATCTTGAATTTTCTCTTTTCAAGATTTAAATATTATGGACTACATTTTAAAAGAATAACATTTTGAAGAACTATCCATATTTGTATTTGCAGCTGAAAGTATATTGAATTTATTTGCATGCATGGACGATAATTTTCTTCAGTTCTAAAACACTTTAAAACTGCCGGAATCATTTCGTGATATCCATGTTGCAATTTAAATTTAATCTTTCATTTTATTTATGTAAGTTTTACAAGACATTCTCTGATGTCTAAAACAAGTATCTTTCAACCTGTGAATACATGATCTGCATCATAATATTCATAACTCCCAGTTATGTGTTGAAACCGGACCCACTCATTTGAATTCTTCTACATGTTAATTATGGAAAGTCTGTCATGAGTAAATACTTTACTCATGTCATTGTTCTTATCAATGAATCAATATTGAGTCATAAGTAATATCGTACTTATAACCTTGTTCATCTAAGAACAATCTTCCTTTAGCATTTGACTTAATCTCATTTACTCTACTTGGTAAAGAGGTATAGTCATGCTCCCACTAACCTTGACATCCATACATGAAACATAGAATATGTTCATTCGAACATCTTGTGTTCTACAAACATTTTATAATTTGCATATAGACTCCCACTACTTTTGATTTGGGAAAAACTTTCAAACTCAGTATGCAGAGGATATGAGTAATGCAGCAAGCCATTATTATTTTCTCAATGCAAAGTAGTAATCAAATGTTTCCATGTTGGTTGTAAAGAATTTACATTTATGTGTATATATAGTCATTCTTTTGTCTTTGACTATATTCAAATGAGTTTGTGAGATCTTGACTTTTATTATGAGATTTAGACTTTCATATTCAATCTTTGTCATTCGAAAAATTTGATCTCTTAGATCTAATTTCATTTGAACTGTCATATTAATGACCTTTCAAGAAACACAAGCTATGAGGATACTTCATGCTTATAATGACAATAGATCAAATCATGATTTAAGCGAATCCATGCAAAAATTAAATATTGAGAATTTCAATTTATATTTACTCAGCTAGTAGTAAATAATATCCCTCGATCATGTTATTTTAGGAAACGATTCAAATTAGAAAGTTCTATCTCTATAAACATGTATAGAGTATGATTCTTTCTAAGTGTAATCACATTAAGAGCATCATAAGTTTCAAAAAATCTTTCAAAAACTCGAATCAAACAAATCATGAGTTTAAAAGGTCGAAACAATATCAACATCCCTTACTAAGAAGGGGAAAAAATGCTCAATCCCAAGAAAAAAAAATGCAAAACTAATATATTAGTTTCTGATACACTCTCAAGCAAACATGTCATAAACCAGTCTTTCACACAAAGTGAAGCCAGCACCTTTGTTGAAAACTGAAAGACACATCGTTTCTCATTCTTCTGTAACAATCATCATCTCACTCACTACTGCACATCCAAAATAGGGTGAGCATATGATAATGGTATAAATACCTTTATCAGAGTAAGGAAATCAAGGATAAGAGTGTAATACCTAATAAATTATTTCCGGCGGTGGTATTTCTTTGAGTACCTGCCACTCCCCACAGTGGAGCAACTAGTACTCGGCATTGATGCACTGCCGTAAGAGCTCTCAGCATCAGCTGCAGACTCACTACCTTGTCGAATCAAGTCAGACATCTCAGTAAAGTCGCCAATCATCTCACTAAAAGCTCTCTTCCATCATGCCCTCTTCTTCTCCTCTATCAAGAGCTTCTCCATGAGCTCATGACCAGAACATGCTACCCCTCTAGCTACAAAATAAGCACAAAAACCAATGTTGCTAGGAGGTAGAGAAGAGAGAAGAACCTGAGTGAGCAATCTGTTGCTGATGGGATAGTTGAACCAGCGTAACTGATGAGCATAGCTGAACAAGGTCCAACAATGCATCTCTATCGAATCATCCTCATCCATCCTGGTGGTAGTGAAATCAGTGATAAACTCTGATCTAGTTGCCTCAAACTGCTCATGAAATAAATCAAGCAGTTGCAACATAGTCTCATATGGATGAGTGTACAAGTACTCAGCTGATAACTCCTCATCCATGTATAGCATCATAAGCCAGAAGGCTTCAGACTCATTATCATCGTCTATCACCCAGGGAAACCTCTTACTCGCACTATCAGCAAGTGGGGGACTCAAGAACACTTTCCAAATGCTCCTCATTCATGACTGCACGTATCATAGTGTACCACAGTCCGAAGTTTGAGCTATCAGGTTTCAGCAGATTCTCTTCCAGGGAATCGTGAACCTGGGATCTTGCTTT
Source organism: Carex sylvatica (assembly GCA_964058845.1). Taxonomy (NCBI): domain Eukaryota; kingdom Viridiplantae; phylum Streptophyta; class Magnoliopsida; order Poales; family Cyperaceae; genus Carex; species Carex sylvatica. Next base: position 27,141 of record CAXKVR010000186.1, read on the forward strand.
CTACAAGATTTTAAGGCAATATAAATCAGTGATTTGGTTCATGAAATATTTTACAAGCACTTGTAAAACCTACATTATATGTTTGTATCAAGTACTGTCCCTTCATATAGTGGTACCAAGATCCATATTTTCACCAGTCTAGTAATGCAAGTCACAAAATCAGTCTGGTTATCTTAGGTAAGCAACCGGTGCTAATTATAACCTGGTAAGTTCTCTGTAACTACTTGTACAGTAGCCAGAATACTGTACCCCGGAGTGTAGCATTATGCCATCTACTCCGTTAATTCAACCTTATCTTATTGGATCCGACTAGAATTCATAGCCCCACAACCAACTTGTTAGTATGGTATTGTCTGTATTGTAGAAATCATTAACCCTAAAGACCGAGTCACGAAGTGGATAGAAATAAGGGAGGGTGATTGAATTAATAATTTTACGCTCTAGGACATTTTTGTTTATGTGAATTTGGTAGGCATGTTAACATGCACCCATACCTATCCTATGACCAAAACACAGGTATTCACATCAAACAAATATAGAGTGTAGGATTGTGTGGTCCCTTCAGGAATTCATCTTTGTCATTGTCACCAGCGCCTCTTCCAGATAGCCCAACTCATGCAACTAATAACTAGAATTCTCAATATTCCCTCTTGTCCAAGCTAAAAGAAATCTAAAAGAAATCTAATATTACATTTCATTCCCAATGTGGCACGTAGGCCCAAATGATATGTAAAAGTGATAAGCATAAATTATATACATATTCGATCTAGTTTTCATCATAAAATAACACCAAATATCTTGTATTTTGAATATAAAGAGAATAGAATACACCTAGAATCAAGTTACTGCATTTGTTTGGTTTTAATTTGCAGGAAACAAAGAAAAATGAAGAAAAACGAAGAAAAATGCCCAATGCGGACGCACGGTTTACGATATGGTCGTAATGAGTACTTAGATGGATTTCTGGACGCGCGCCAGTTTTAAAAAGGTATAATAAGCTATTCATCAAAATCCGTGCAGACGCACGGATATCGATGCAGCCGCACTCAGGTCGAACAGAAAAAGTTCGAGCCCAGTGCGGACGCACTGTAGCAGAACTGCAAAAATGGAGTCTGAACTTAAAACGGCCACAACTTTTGACTCGTAACTCCGTTTTGGACATATAACCACTTTTCGGAAAGCCAACGAGAAGATCTACAACCTGAGAAAATAAAAAATAAAATTTGAGATCCAGTGCCGACGCACTCACTACCAGTGCGGACGCACTCAGTACTTGGGCGAATTTTCAGCATCTCAGCGCTTCACAGAAAAAAAATCCGAGCCCAGTGCGGGCGCACTGTAGCAGGAGCCAAAAATAGAGTCTGAACTTAAAACGGCCACAACTGTTGACTCGTAACTCCGTTTTGAGCATATGACCACTTTTCGGAAAGCCAACGAGAAGATCTACAACCTGAGAATATAAAAAAGGAAACTTAGAGTAAGTGCGGACGCACTAAATCCGTAGACTGCCAGAATTACACATTTTCAACACAGATTCTATTTTTGGCGAGCCAAGGACAGTTTTTGACAGCTAAATTTGGACACATCAGTCCAGGGAAACAAGTCAAAAATAGCACCCACTAACCCCACCTTCTAGCCTCTAAATCGGGCATAGTCCTTGACTATAAAAGAGAGAGTTATTTCCCATTCAAGGATCTCATCATCACCACACACCTCACATCTCTCTCTCACATCTCACATCCAATTTCCATTGAGATATAGCGATAAATCTGTAGCCATTCTAGGAGTTCCGGAAGCTTTTCAAGGAAGGAGAAGAAGGTTCAAGCAAGAAGAAGGTAAGATTGAGGTTCTTGATTCAATAAAGGGTGTAACTATTTCTTTATTTTATTTATTCTTATTTTTGCCAACTTTTGTAATGGATCTCTCCAAGAAATAGTAGATCTCTTTCTAGGGGTTTAGGTCAATGCATGAACTTGTTTAATTGTATCTTATTCGGTTATTTGTTTTTATTATGATTGTTTTATGGGATTTGATGCTAATTTCTGAGATTTATAATTTGTGTTAACTGCATAATTAGTACTTAAAATTGATGTAGTTCCGCTTTGGATTCGAAAGAACCAAAGAAGTTAGGACGAGAGGAGAGTACCAATTATGAACACAAATACCTTAGGTTTTGATTAAGGTCTAACCAACTGCGAAATCAAACCGGAACTACAGAAATTAAGGTTAGGGACTTGGTGAATGACGTAACTGTGAAGTCATACCCTTATTAGGACATCTCAAATTGAATCGGATATTGGTATGAATGACGTAACTGTGAAGTACCAATATTCGAGGAGAGGAGAGACTAACAAGAGCTTATGGTCTAGGTAGCTAGGATGAAGGACGTAACTGTGAAGTCCGAATTGCTTAGGCACGTTATTAATTCACGAAAGTGACCCTTAATGACATATTAGATTAGAAACCTCATCAAATCATACATGAATTTAAACAAATACCAAATAGATAGAATTAACAAGGGATTGTAGACCGAATACCCCTAGATCTCCTTAAACTTGAAAGCAAACCAATCTTTTCTTTCTTCATTTTATTTACATCTATTGTTTACAATTCTTTATTCTCGGGTATTGAACCCAACCTTTAGGATTACTTAAACAAAACCCCCAATTCTACTTTTATTGCACTTTACTTCTTTTTATTTTCTGAAATTAGTTGATTAAGTCTAAACCTAGCATCTAAACTTACTCCCTGAGGATCGATATCCGATAATATACTACGCGGTAGAATTATGCACTTGCAATCTGAACTTAAAAGTGTATTAAAGGTTAAAAGGTACAGCTTGCTGTACTGAAACTTTGTACTATACCTTTTTGGTGCAACAAAAAGCAACCAAACAAGTGTTGCTTGCCTAAGCTATATTAAAAATACTTTAATATCATGGAGCACCTTAGGCCGCTTACATTCATTCCACATGCATTCATTACATCACATATAGCATTGGAAATCTTTGACCACACAATTCGCTTATCGTACCTGCAGTTGATCGCTATAGTGGGCCCATTCAAATACATGCACCTCATTCAATTGAAGTGCATAAGTAATTTTTAATCATCCTGTCTATAGCCACTTATAATTTCCTAGTTTTCGACTTCTCACATTAGAAACCAATTGTTATACAATTTATCTTTTGATAACTTGATCAAAGCATTACTTTCAAAAATACAGCAAGTTATTTTCAAAGTAGAATTTTTCTAACGAGTCAAGAAAATAGATCAAAACTTGTTAAAAATGCATTCCATGAATACCTAGGTCATTATGCTCCATAATCAAGTATAGGAATTTCAACAACCATCATCGGTACATCCAAATTTTCAAATCCAACAACTTGTTTGAATATTAACCATTTCAATACTCCTAGATACTAGCAGCAAGTCTAGATCCGAATAAAATATTTTAAATTCAAGATTTAAAATACCGAGTTTGAAATAACATGAAAATGATCTCAAGTCAAGTAAGTATTTTTTTTCCAATTGATCCAAGCAATTCATTTCAAAATCTCTCATCACATTCTCACTATCCGACTCTCACTGATTTTCATTATCACAAATTCAGATTTTACAAACAGAATTTTAAAATTCCATAATTCTCTTAAGTAAATCACGGATACACAAAACAAGTCAATCCGAAAATTACGAAAACTTGACTCCATGACTAAAATTACCTCAACACTTTGCATCTGCACGTGTAACTGCACTGTTACAGAACAAGCTAGCTCTGATACCACTGTTACAGTATAGTGCATGCCAGAAGGTACAATTCAAAAATTTACTGAGCACTATATATGATCTTACCATAATATGCAATCATTCACACGTAATTTATGGATCATGTCACATACATGATCTAGCAGAGTATAAAAAATCATACCTTGTCCTCTCGCGATGTGACGGGCATGGGTACCACAAGCTGCATCTTCGCGATCTGCTCGCTCCTTCTCATCTTTCCAAAGTAGGAAAGTCGAGTGGGTGTACACTAGGGGTTAGTCGAATAACCAGCTCGCTTGACTGCTAGATCAGCGCGCCAGTCCCAATCAATATCACGCACGGCCTGATTGATCTCCAACAACAAGTTTGGATAGATCACCAACACCGATTCCCCAATCAACACACCCAATGAATGTTATTCTCAATCCCCGTGCAAGATCACTAACCTCGTGCAACTAGTGTCCCCTGCTAATTGCTTAGATTAGGGATATTTAGAGGATACCACTTTAGTTCCAACAAGTGAACTAAATTGTGTCACACTCTAGGAACAAGCTGAATTGCTTCAGCCATCATACGAACCCAAACCATAGAGTCAAAAACTATTTTGCTCTAGAACACTAACTCTATCATTGGAGACCAAATTTTATATTTCTTGGATTTTTTTTTAGTATTTATTAAGATGTGTACAAAATTATTATTTTCAGATAATTTTGGATCATTGAAAAATAATAATTTTAAAAAATTCTAAATAAATAGTAATAAATTTCAAAAAAATATAAAATTTGGTCTCCAAGTACATTTTAATATGGACATCACGTTGAACGGTTCGGATTGACTATTTGAATTTTAAAATCACAAAAATGACTTATAAAAATATAGTGTCAAGATGTGTCACCATAAAATGGTGTAATTGGATCCCTCATCTATATATATATATATATATATATATATATATATAGAGAGAGAGAGAGATGAGGGTTAAAATACACTCTCTCTTTTGTGCTCCTAACGTGCACCCTCCCCTCATGTCTTCATTTTTAAAGTTCCAATAGTCGATTCGAACCTTCCAACGTGATCTTCATATTATAATGTGCTTGAAAACCAAATTTTACATTTTTTGGGAACATTTTACTATTTTGTCAGAATTTTTGATTAAACTAAACAATAAAAAAAAAAATTCAGCAAAGTGATGATTTTTAAAAATAGTGAAAATTTCCAAAAAATGTAAAATTTGGTTTTCAAGCACATTATAATATGAAGAACACGTTGGAAGGTTCGAATTGACTATTTGAACTTTGAAAATGAAGATATGAGGAAGGGTGCACGTTAGGAGCACAAAAAGAGGGTACATTTTAACCCTCCTCATATATATATATATATATATATAGTGAGAGAGAGAGAGAGGGGTTGGCTAAGATCAGAGTGGTAGTTCCTGAGCTTTGGTGCTATCAATTTTTTTTTTTTTTTTTTTAAAGTTCAAAACGTCGATCCGAACCGTTCAAGTTGATCTCTATATTAAAATGTGCTTGGAGACCAAATTTTATATTTTTCTGATTTTTTTTTTTACTATTTATTAAGCCACTTTGAAAATCCCTGATCCAACAGTGGCTTCTAATTTTACTATTTTGTTAAGCCACCGTTGGATCAGCGATTTTCAAAGTGGCATAATAAATAGTAAAAAAATTCAGAAAAATATAAAATTTGGTCTCCAAGCACATTTTAATATAGAGATCAACTTGAATGGTTCGGATCGACGTTTTGAACTTTGAAAATTGAAAAACAAATTGGTAGCACCAAAGCTCATGAACTACCACTTTGATCTTAGCCAACCTCTCTCTCTCTCTCTCTCTCTATATATATATATATAGAGTTGGACTAAAATAAGTCATGGCTTATTTCGCGTTGGTGAACCATGGCTCATTTTAGACATTTTAAAAATTCAAACAACCAATTCGAACTGTTCATCTTGTTCTCCATATTGAAATGTGCTTGGAGACCAAATTTTATATTTTTTGAAATTTTTTTACTATTTATTAAGCATTTTTTAAAATTGCTGATCTGATGGTCCAGAAAATTTTACTGTTTTTTACTGTTCACAGTAAAATAGCAATTTCAAAAATGCTTAATAAATAGTACAAAAATTTCAAAAAATGTAAAATTTGATCTCCAAGCACATTTATAGAGATCACATCTAACGGTTCAGATCCGTCGTTTGGACTTTCAAAATAAAAATACGGCGTGGAGTACAAATGCTTGGTGAGCCATAGCTCACCCAAGTCCATCTCTCTCTCTATATATATATATTGTGATTTCTTTTTATAATTTATTTTACTATTAAGGGTATACAAATTTATTTGGTAGCTAATTTGATAATAATTTGGGTAATGTGAATATCATGGTCATGGTTTTTCATCTACATAAGGTTGAAAAATATTTTGTCCATAGCACACATGCTTCTTATACTTGTATGTCAAATGTTTAAATAGCGTTTATTACGTCATAGCGAAATGATTAAAAAATAACGTTATGTCTATATTGCACCACTATAACACTATAGCGGTGCTATATATAGCGTTGTTATAGTGCGTTATTTAGAACCCAAACTTATATTCAAAACAGTGTAATAATTAGTCCCCCTCTTATATATAATTAGTAGCCACTACCAATCATTTAAAAAAAAATCCCCCTCTTTTAACTCCGCTTAATTCATTAATTAATCACACTCAAAAGAAAGAAATTAAAAGGTATCCTGCCTTAATCAAGAACTAATGGACATCTCCATTTTGTTAGATGTGGAGTAATGTCAATATTTGTCAGGGACCCCACCCTCAAATCCACGAAGCTTCCTTAAGCCCAACAGAATCCAATTATTTTATCCATTCAATTTAAAAGTAGACTAGGGTGTTTTTAAACTCACTAAAATGTTTGGTTAATTTAACTCTAAAATTTATTAAATTGATTTTAAATAACGAATCCGAACGGTTGAAATTCGCCTACCTTATGAGTGATGCATCTACATGTGAAAATTGTAAACGTTCGAATTAATTCAGTATAAAGTCAAGCAATCAAAAAACGTTCAAAAAATGAATGCACTAAAATTAATTTATTAACCTTTTAATTTTGACCGATTAACTTTATACTAAATTAATTCAAATGTTTAAAATTTTCACATGTAGACGCATCACTCATAAAATAGGCGGATTCTAACAATTCGGATTCGTCATTTGAAACCAATTTAATGAGTTTTGAAGTTAAGCTTATCAAACACTTTGATGAGCTTAAGAACACCTTAGTTGTACTCTCAATTTAATGTGAACAAAGAGCTTATACTACCATTATTGTTTTATTTTTATCAAAAAAAATGTGCTGGAGCATGTGCCTCTTTATACAAAAGGTATAAGTTACATCTGGTGAGTCAAATGAAAATTTATCTCTGTCAACTCTGTGGCTGATATTTCCTTAATTAATAGTGTATGCATGTAACCTACACAGACTTTTGAGTAAGGAATTACTGCTGACAACGAATCAACTTGATTAATTTGAAAAGTTGTACTTCTAAAATTCAAAGGTTGACATGTGATCTATGTACTTTATGTATATATTATGTACAAAAATGTTAATATTTGATGTCAAGTTTACCAGAAATCATCAAACAACTAGAAGTTTCTAATAGGTGATATTTTATTAAATATCACATGATGTACTAAATTTAATGAAATTTGATATCCAACCCATGCATAAAACTAATAACAATTTGCAAAAAAAAATTCTATTTTTATATTTTATTTGACTTAATTTGAAAAATATTGTCAAGAAAATTCGTCAAAAATCTCAGCCCTTTTTATTTTTTTGTCTTGCCAGTACTTTTTCATTTTGCATTGACTGTTACCACATCTCAGCTGGACAATTCAGAATGCAGTGGAGCAGTTTTTCTTTATTTTATTTAGTTTCCTTTCAATTGTAGGAACCAGGAAATGGCGACTCTTGGAATGATTAGTGTTTAGATGACAAGCCATTTGAAAATTCGAATTTGTATGTAGAATATATTTAAACAAGTTCACTTCCAACACGCATATAAAATAGTAATGAGCGCTATCTGGATAGAAAATACAGCTAGCAATGATCAATCAATTAGGTATATATTGCAAATATATATATTATTATATTAGATAAAAAAATCAACGTTGAGCTCTCATGCATGCGTCATGGGAAAGCATGGTTCCTCAAGTAACCTTTTATTTAGATATGTAATGAATAATTATGATAATTATATAATTTCAAGCTTATAATTGTATATGCAAGTAACATAATACCGTTGCTTTTAATTAACCTTCAAAAAACCATAACTATTGCTTTTATTTCAGTTTGGTGAACAAATTAAAGTATAAAGCCCGGTGTGTACTATATAATAATTAAATATAATATATATATAGGAATATGCTAGCATGCTATGCTATGCGTAGCATAGAAGACCTCCGTGCAATGGCTCAATATTCGACTTTTCAAAATTCTAACGGTAGATCCGAACCATTCATCTTGTTCTCCATATTAATATGTGTTTGGAGACCAAATTTTATATTTTTTGAAATTTTTTTACTATTTTTTTAGATTTATTGAAAATCGCTGTTTTCAGCAAATCTGGACCATAAAAAAACAGCGATTTTCAATAAATCTAAAAAAATAGTAAAAAAATTCCAAAAAATATAAAATTTGGTCTCCAAACACATATTAATATGGAGAACAAGATGAACGGTTCGGATCGACCGTTAGGATTTTGAAAAGTTGAATATTGAGCCGTTGCACGGAGGCCCTCTATGCTACGCATAGCATGCTAGCATGTTCCTATATATATATATATATATATATATATATATATATATATATATATATATATATATGATTTGGCTACGGTGCTATGGGTTGCATAGAGGGCTATGGCTCAATATTGAAATTTTTAAAATCCTAACGGTCGATCCGAATCTTTCATCTTGTTCTCTATATTAATATGTGTTTAGAGACCAAATTTTACATTTTTTGAAAAAAATTTACTATTTTTTTAGATAGGTAGAAAATCAAATATCTAAATGGTGCAGAATTTTTTAGATCAAGTGATTTTCTACTTATCTAAAAAAATAGTAAAAAATTTCCAAAAAATGTAAAATTTGGTCTCTAAACACATATTAATATAGGATTTGGCTACGGTGCTACGGCTCAATATTCGAGTTTTCAAAATCCTAATGGTCGATCCGAACCGTTCATCTTGTTCTCCATATTAATATGTGTTTGGAGACCAAATTTTATATTTTTTGGAAAAATTTTACTATTTTTTTAGATAGGTAGAAAATCAAATATCTGAATGGTTCATAATTTTTTAGATCAAGTGATTTTCTACCTATCTAAAAAAATAGTAAATTTTTTTCAAAAAATGTAAAATTTGGTCTCCAAACATATATTAATATAGAGAACGAGACGAACGGTTCGGATCAACTGTTAGAATTTTAAAAACTTGAATATTGAGCCGTAGCACCGTATCCCTCTATAAAACCCATAGCACCGTAGCCAAATCATATATATATATATATATAAAAGGAGGGATCAAGTTACAACAAATCATTTTTTATATTTTTAAAGTCCAAATCGTCGATCCAAACCGTTAGATGTGATCTCCATAATAAAATGTGCTTGGAGACCAAATTTTATATTTTTTGGAATTTGTTTACTATTTATTAAGATGGGTACAAAAACTAGTCAAATTCAGACCATTGAATTTTGTACCCATCTTAATAAATAGTAAAAAAATTCTAAAAAATGTAAAATTTGGTTTCCAAGCACATTTTATTGTGGAGATCATGTTGAACGGTTTGGATCGACGATTTGGACTTTGAAAATATAGAAAATTATTGTTGTAACTTGTTGTAACTCAAAAATTGTTGTAACTTGATCCCTCATCTATATATATATATATATATATAGATAGATAGAGAGAGAGAGAGAGAGAGAGAGAGATAGGCTATGGTACATTGCAATGTATAGGTATTTTTGTGCATTGGACCATAAATCACCGATTCAAAGTCCAAATGACCGATCCAAACCGTTCATCTTGTTCTCCATATTAATATGTGCTTGGAGACCAAATTTTATATTTTTTGAAATTTTTTATTATTTATTAAGCCACTTTGAATATCGCTGATCCAACGATAACAGTAAAATCAAAAGGCACCATTGGATCAGTGATTTTCAAAGTGGCTTAATAAATAGTAAAAAAATTTCAAAAAATATAAAAATTGGTCTCCAAGCACATATTAATATGGAGAACAAGATGAAAGGTTTGGATCGGTCATTTGGACTTTGAATCCGGTGATTTATGGTCCAATGCACAAAAATGCCTATGCATTGCAATGTACCATAGCACATCTCTCTCTCTCTCTCTCTCTCTATATATATATATATAGTAAGGCTACGCTACTTCGTGAATTAATGTTAGATATTTTAATTCGCACTTATATCTCTAGTTTAAAAGTCCAAATAGCCGATCCAAACCGTTAGATGTTTAATCTATATTAAAATGTGCTTGGAGACCAAATTTTATATTTTTTGAAATTTTTTTACTATTTATTAAGATGGTTTAAAAATTATTATTTTTATTAAAGTTCTGCACCATTAAAAAATAGCGATTTTCAAACCATCTTAATAAATAGTAAAAAAATTCAAAAAAATATAAAATTTCGTCTCCAAGCACATTTTAACATAGATTAAACATCTAACGATTTGGATTGGCTATTTTGAACTTTAAAATTAGAGATATGAGCGCAAATTAAAACACCCTCATTAAATCACGAAGTAGCGTAGCCTTGATATATATATATATATATATTAGATATATGAGCTTGCTTAGTGTGAAACGTGAACAAGGTTTCAAATATTTGAAAGTGTGAAATTATTGCACCGTACAGCACAGGTAATATGCAGGAAATCAGGATTTCTTAATTATAAATTATTCTTAAACCATGTGCCATCCTTGACATGCATATTTATGGCAAACCCCTTTCTCGGATTCTTTATTTCATTATATATTTTTATTTATTTTATCTTTCTCAGAAACCTCGCTTGCTTTAGACAAACTTCTTCTGTACAATATTACTTTATATGTGTCATATCATGATCCTTTCTCCTGTGTATTGTCTTTTTTACTAGATTACATCATTCTGGCAAACTTCTATACCTCCCTCTATAAATACATCAACTCATCCTCCCTTTTGACACACAATAAATCAAGCGCCATCTCAACTCAACAATTACTGAACTCCTAGTCTCCTACTACTACAACCAATAAAACAAAGCACAAGGGATCATATACTAAGCAACAATCAATGGTGATGAAGAGTGAACAAAACAGTACTGTGGATTTGCTGACAACCCACACAACACCACGGATTGTCAGTAACAATGGCAAGAAATCGTCGTCGCAATACAAAGGTGTAAGGATGAGGAGTTGGGGCTCTTGGGTCTCTGAAATAAGAGCACCAAATCAAAAGACAAGAATATGGCTCGGCTCCTACTCTACGCCTGAGGCGGCCGCAAGAGCATATGATGCTGCATTGCTTTGCTTAAAAGGTTCTTCTGCGAACTTAAATTTTCCTGCTGCCATTCCTTTTCACTTGATGCCTCAAAACACCGTCATGTCGCCTAAATCAATCCAGCGGGTGGCGGCAGCTGCTGCCAATGCTACAACAGGTGTCATTAACCAGAATGCTTCGTATGTGTCACCGTCTTCATTATCTAGTAATGCTTCTCAGTCGCCTGATTCATGCAGTGATGGTTGTTATAATGATGTTGATCAATTGGAGGATACAATATCCGAGCAGGATATCAACGGGTCTTTAATGGATTTCGAGGCATTCTTTCAGTCGCCGAAATGCATGGATTACATGTTGAACCAATGCAGTTTTTTTGCGCCTGATCCGATGGAGGATTGTGATGAGGAAGGAGAGATTAGGCTTTGGAGCTTTTGTTGATTCGGTCAGAGCTAGTTACCGTGGTTATATTTTTACTATTATTATTATTATATTTTTTTTTTCCTCACTATCTTGTTTCATTCTCTATCAATTCAGTGAGGTGAAGGTAGAGAAGGAATGAGAAAGGAGATCTAAGTACTAACGATAAGTAATTGATGTGTTTGTAGTAAAAAAATCAATCCTTGTATTTTTGGATGAGTTCTGATAAAAATGTTATGGAGCTACATGTTTTAAAGCAGCTCCATGGGGTTTTTTATCAGAAGTATCTTATATGTATGTAAAATTTTATTTGGGGTATAATATATCATTTAATTTGGAGTTATGTTTTTTAATATAGAAATGCCAATTATTATTCTATTTCAAGCCAAATTTAGAAAGTCTCACTTCCTGTATGTCCTTTTTATTTTAGTGCTGTAATCAACTTTATATTAGATGGTCCCAGCAAATTCTCATAAAATTGTTAGTCAAAGATTCAAAACCTTGCACGAAAATTACTGATTGAGCGACTGTGACAATTTGGACAGTATAATGTATACTTAACTGAAAAAATTATTTTTAAAACAGAGATGAAATTCAAACTTACCATCTCTAACTTTGACAGTATAAGCTGTTAATCAGCCCATTATGTGCTAAAGTTTAGATATATATACTAAAGAGACCATCACGTTTAACTTAAGTATATATCTAATAATTGATAACAGTACTAATTAATATTTCTGCTGCCCCATAATTAAACCCAATAAATTATAATAAATCAAACAGATTTATCAAAAGATACGCAAATAGTTTTTCTAGAATTCATTTACAGTGTATTGTGTGTGTGTATATATATATAGCGGATCATATGTCCTAATTAAGGACCAACTGGAGACGCCTTTAATTAGTTGATGGAGTCTGTTCACCTAAAATGAAATGGAACATACTAGAAGACCGCAACTTTTTAGTTAGACTTGGAGAGAGGGCATGAATTTGGATTGCAGGGCCCAAATTAATATTCGAAACAGAAAGAAGAATAGACTTAAGCTGGTGTTCATGTTTGATTGTAAAGTTAATATCAATTAAATTACTTATTATTATTTTTTACATCTCATTTGATAGTTGAAGCCATGATTTAATATTATTTTTGAAACTTTTAAATTTTTATTTATGAATTTTAAAATTAATTTGGGCCCTGCATGCAATCAGTCATTTTAAAATTCATAAATAAAAATTTAAAAGTGAACAGACTGAATTTTTAAAATAAAAAAATTTAAAATTCATAAATAAAATTCATAAATAAAAATTTTAAAATAAAATTGAAATAAAAATTTATGAATTTTAAAATGACTGATTGCAAGGATTGATTTTTTTTACTACAAACACACTAATTACTTATAGTTAGTACTTAGATCTCCTTTCTCATTCCTTCTCTACCTTCATATGTTATTAGACTTATGGATTGATTATGTATCAAATTCCATACAATTTTATTGTGATTTGATATCAAATGTCCGTTAAATAAAAAAACGTTACAAATTTAATTTGAAGTCATTTGATGAACAATAGAACTTGCATCAAGTTCCATAATTTTTTTATGTTGATTGCATAAATGCAGTATAGATCACATTTTAAAATTCTGATTTAAAATTATAAATTATTTATTACCACTATCAAGATTATTAAATCAGTATATTATTAATGAATCATGTCCTATAATACAATAGAAAGGGTGTTTGGCAACAAAATTTTAAGAAAGTGAAGAATGATGGCTTAAAATAGAGACAAGCTTAAAAATATGGGCAAAAGACAACTTAAGAAAGTGATTTTGAGTTTTGCAAAAAAACAAGTGTTTGACAAACTTAAGAGGTCTAAGTAGAGCGTGTAGAACTCTTTTATTTTTTGCAACAAATTCCAAATGAACATCTAAAAATGGAATAAGATTAATATCAAATATATAGAGATGGACTATGATGCATTGCAATGTATAGATCTTCTTGTGCAAGTTACAATAGTGTTGGTTTACTATTTTCAAAAATCCTAAACAAATAGCAAAAAAAATTAAAAAAATATGAAATTTGGTCTCCAAACACATTTTAATATGGATATTAATCTTGTTCCATTTTTAGTGACTTTTAATTAGCTACAAAATATAAAAAGCTTATGCATTACAATACACTATAGCCCTCTATAAAACCTGGTCAAAATTGAGGACGATATTTCGCCTTTATATACTTTTTTTTTCAGTACTCGGTAGATGGGTAGACCATGTCCTCAAAATATAAAAACCTTAACCGAGGATGAAAGTAAGAAATATATTTATGAGAATACAAAATATATTGTGCTCAGAAATTGAGAATAAGTACCCTTTGTATGATTTTGCATCAAACATGAATTGTTGAATACCGATGAAGAATTATTTTTCTAGTCTTTAGGTTAAAACTTAAAAGCCCAAAGTTCCACCACTAGATTAAGAAGGCCACTGGCCCAGATATATTGTTTGTACGCAGTTTTCCTTTCTCAGAATTAAGCCCATTTAAATCCATAAAGGCCCCAAACAAGGTCTTCCCGACCCATTCCATGCTCTTCCCGACCCATTCTCTCGCTCTGCGTCCACCCCCCTTGTAAATCTCAATCTAAAGACTAAAACCCATCACCTCTTCTCCGCCGCTGTTACCTCTGCTGAGACGAAGAAGAGAGATGGCTTACACCAAGGATCAGCTGCTCGCACGTCTCCAGGTTTCCTTTTCTAACCTTGTAGCAATTTTTGAGGAAATAGGCTACCAAATGAGCTACAATATTTATTTCATGATTGATTTTCACTTGTTTTAAGTTGTTTTTGGGAACGACACGGTTCCAGATGTCAATTGAGGAATTTTTTTTATAATTTCTAGTGCTTTTAGTATTGGATTGAAAATTAGTCTTAACAATTATTGATGCTTTTTTTTCTGGCATTGAACTCAGCTGCTGTATCCAGTTTAGTTGATAAATTTTCTCTTTTGGGTATTTGTAGGAACTTAAAATAGAGTTATTGTCATGTGACCATCCTGCTGTAATGACAGTTGAAGAACAGGTAAGAAATCTATTACTTATATGTTTTGTACAGGTAATTAAATTATTGATTTTGTTAATGGTTTGTTTGTCTATAGGCGAAGTATGTCGGGCATTTGGGCGGTGCATGTAGCAAAAACCTATTTTTGAAGGTAAAATTGCTCAAGTTCTAACATGGATAGTTTGAGATTCTAGTAATCCTAGCTAATTTTCGTTATTATTTTTTATCAGGACAAGAAGCACAGATTGTATATAGTTTCTGCCCTTGCGAATACCAAAGTTGACTTGAAGAGTACTTATTCCTTTTCTTATTTATTTCTCTTCTGATCAATTTATGCATTACATTTTCTAGAATAATGCAATTTTTTTTTTTTTTTTGCAGTTCTGTCCCAGCGGCTCGGCTTGGGAAAAGGAGGTCTTCGCATGGCCCCAGAGGAAGCTTTGCCAGAAATACTCCATGTTAGTTTAATACAATAACTTTATTTATTAAAATAATTATTCTGATTTGTTATCACATTTCATTTCTCTTAAAAAGCAAAAAAAAACTCGTGAGATTTTTTTCTTTTTATTTCCAGGTGGCATTAGGTTCTGTGACTCCATTTGCCTTAATAAACGAATCTGCAAGGTAATTCAAATCTCTGTACTTCACCATGTAGAATGCAAATTATTATATTATTTAATTTGAATAATTGCTGAGTACTATATTAGTTCATTGCAGACCTGTATCTCTGTTGTTAGATAAGGGGTTTAAATTGCAGCAGTATTGCTTATTCCATCCCCTCACAAATGAAGTCACAATTGGTAAAGATTTTGCATAGCAATGTTTTATTCTCTAAACTTTAGGCAAAAATAGATGACAGTATATTACTCTGAAATATGAATTTGAAAATCTGACATGGTTTAATTTGTCAGCTCTAACCCCAAGCGACTTTGATAAATTTCTACTTTCAATCGGGCGTGAACCAGCTTATGTAGACCTGGAGGTGATCTATTTGTTGATAAACTAAAAAATTTTACATCACATCTTACTAGATTTGTTTACTTATTGATATATTATTTGTTTTTGTACTAGGATTGCCCAGCTGTTGGGAAGGAAAATCCACCTGACCTCGCGCACTTGGTACCAGATGAAGCTCCAAATGTGCCAGGAGGAGCAGATAAAGTACCCCCAACAAGTGTTCCTGCTCAGACCAATGCTGCCAAGGATGAGAAAACAAAACAATCTACTGGTAAAGACTGTTTTTCTTATTTTTGTAATTATGATTTTCTCCCCTTAACACTACATTGAGGTGAATTATTATGTCTGCTCCTAAAGGTATTGTAAGTATACCTTTGAAAAAATTGGAATACCTGATATGCCCTGTAGAATATTGGAAGCATCATGGCCAAGGGCGGAACTAGAAAATTTAAGTGGGGGGGGGGTGCTAATCTATAAAATGTAATATGTGAAAAAGACAACATAACAACTAGAACTCAAACCACTAGACTACTAACAAACATTTGTTATTTTATGAGGGGTGCTAGACTATATAAAAGTTTAATTAAAGTTAATATACATAATTAAGAATTTTAAAATCATAGAGTGGCTTAGCACCCCCTGATCTATACATAAATCGCCCCTGATCATGGCATCGGGTCTGGATCCTTTAAAGTAACTCAAAATTTGAGTTTGGATCTGGGCGGTCTGATTAGAATCCGGACCAATCCAGCCTGATCAGACAGTCAGGATCCAAACACAAACTTTGAATTACTTTAGGGGATCCTAATTCCATGGCATCACCTACCTGTCTCTTCTCTGAGTCTCTCTGTTTCTTGAAAGAAATACTCCCAAATAACCCCTCCACTATTTAATGTAATTTTAGACTTGTTGACAAAGGAGGGCCATTTTGTTATCCTAAAAATTAGGAAATTTAAGACTTTAGTTGATTTGTTCTGTTTTGTGGGACACCCTCGATGGTTTCTATTGTTGCAGCCTTGCAGGAGTACGCATCATTATTTTTTTATGGTGCTTTTGTGATAGTTATATTTATTTATACAATTATTATTTCTCTGTGCGTGTGATTTACTTTTTGTAAACACAAAATCACTCCGTACCGAACCTTCAAAAAAAAAAATCACTACGTACCGATTATCCATACCATTTTTTGTAATTTTCAGAAAAACCCAAGGAGCCATCAAAAGTGCTGAAACAAAAATCTGAGAAAGACAAACCACAGATTAAAGTAGATGTGGCAGCCGACACGACTAATGTGGAGAAATTTGTAGAGAAAGTCTTTGAAAAGGTTTCCTCAGAATTTATATCGGAGGCAAGTTAAATTTATCTCAATATGTTTCATTTTGGTGTTTGTGATAAACTATGTTATTTATTTGACTAAGTCTAATTTGACAGCTGATGAAGCAATCTAATGCTGATAAAGACAACATTTATGATCATGCGTTTGAAGGGCTAAAACAGCGTGTTTGTTCTGATCTATTGAGTATGACTGTAAGTATATACTTATTAATATTTTGATTGAGTGTGTGAACTTTATCCCATTTAAGTTAGGTCTCTGATATGAAATGTAATTTGGTGCAGATGACTTTGAAGAATTCAGTATATACTCAAGGATTTCATGCTGGAATTGAGAGCACACTCTATCCACTTCTTAACAAGAGGAAATAAGCTGATTTTGATTTTCCTTGTGATTTTATTTCAGTCATAAAATCGTTAATGGTTAAATTTGATATCATGCTTTCATGACACATTGTTTTGATTTTGTAAGTACTATGTTTAAATGATCAATTGAATATGCTTGTTTGTACAACTTCTCAAATGATTCAGAGTTCTAAATGAGAGAGCATATTATAAATATATGAACTCGTTGTGGCTTCATTTTGCAACTGCTGTATTCTTCTTCACCTCAGCAATTTTCTTGGTAAGTTTTGCCCCCTTTAATTATCCTGTTATACAAGAAGTTTATACTAATTAGAACAATGATATGGTCAGAAAACTGGTTTAGAGATATATAGTTGTGACTAAAGCATAGTAGAGTTACTAAAGTAGAGGTTTATGCATATGCAGCATATAGAATTCAGTAGCGAGGAGGTTTTTGAATCCAAATGCAACTTACTTTTGTAACATTCAGATAAGAAAAAGTGAGCGCCACCAAGAATAAAATCCTGAAAAATGGTTAAACATAAAAATTTAAGAAGAGCAAGTAAGTTTCAATAAAATAAAATAAATACATCATCCTGGACTAACGCAGTTCGAATTCTCTCTGTATTCTTTGCTCAATGTATCAACAAAAAGAAAAATAATGTCATGCAATTGTCACTTTGTATCTAAATGATAGAATCAATTGATGAAGACTCAGATACAAGGAAAGACACTCGAACAGAGCAATTTCTGTACAAATAGACATTTTATCATTTACTTGAAGCCGGTGACACGACCGTCGACCAATCACATCAAAGAGAAGAACCGAAGAAGAGGCTAATTAAGGAAGTAAGATAGCCAGAATTAGAATCGAGACAAAGAAAATGGCTAGGACCAGCCTCAAGTCATTACCACTAAGCCCACCGCCGTGCATCTCAGCATCTACTCTCCGGTACTCTTCTTCCCATTCGTTCCGTGGACCCCACGTAGGCCACATGCCAGAGAAAGGATTCGGCCATCTCATTGTCTGTCCTTCTCTGCTAAAGCCTTCATTGTTTCCTGCTCTTTCGTTGTTATTGCCATTACTGCCATTGCTGCTAGGTAACTGGTACCGACATACGGGACACGAATTATGAAGCCTGAGCCATGGTGTGATGCAGTCAGAGTGGTACACATGTTTACATGGCATCTCCTTTGCCTCCTCCCCCTGCTCAAAATCCTCCTTACAGACTGGGCACTGGGACCCATCTGATAGGTGGGCCTCGGTTATTAGTACAGTAGGCATTGAGTCAATTGCTGAGGTCGGTGCTGGTGGTGGGCCGGGTCTGTCATTTTGAGTTAAATTGTCGATTAGGTTGTTCAGGTTTGGCCCCACGAAATAGTCACCTGGATTTATTATCTGTAGTGGCGAGCAAGCTCGAGTTAGATAATCAAATAACGCAAATTACATTGCAAATTGATCTCATCAAGATTCATGTCATTTGATTTGACAAAGTTTAAAAATGGTAAACAAAGGCGTAAGAAGTAAGAACAATTATCTTTTGCAACTTGCAAGTAACATAATATTTCTTTGGGTAGAAGACTAAATTATATTAGAATTATATTTGAAAACACAATTAATGTTCATTAAACCTATTTTCTCCAAAACAATTAGGGTGTATGCATTACCGGAGGAGTGTCAAACCGTTCGGCTGGTGGAGTCAGAGTGGTCGGCCGTGGAGGAGATATAAATCTTCTGCGAGGTGGGACAGGTTGCATAGGATGGGGGTGGTGGTGGTGGTGGTCACCGGGTCTACCGAAAAGGACCCACCGTCCACCGGGTCGCGCATTGTTATTTTCTTCTAGGCTTGGAAAATTGTATGGAAAAGGCCGAAATGAAGCGAAATTAGGTGGCGCAACAGGTTGTGAATAATCAACCTCATGCAGAAACTGGCCGTAACATCTTGGACAGAAAACATCAGAGGAAGGGAAGGAGATGATGCGAATGGCACGGCGACATTCGTAGCAGTAGAACATGCGGCAGGTTCTTCGTGCACCAGTGGCTTGAGACATTGTTGTGAATAGTATTGTTTTGTTATTGTTTGCAAAGATGCAACAGAAGTGGTGAAATAAGAATGGTGGATTTGGAAAGAAGGGAGGGGATGGAAAGTATATCTTTGATGAAGAAAAGAAAGCGATCCTATGAGTTGGTTTTTCTAATGCAAAACTACTATGGAGTGCCTTCGGCTGTAGAACAACGGTTGCTTGCCGCCAAAAGAAGCGGAAACAGAGGAAGGGTACGTGCAAGTGCAATCTAGATTGAACCGTAGAAGGGTTCAAGAATTGAAGAACAAGTTTATAATTCAGGCCCGTCGTAATTAATTTAGCGGTTAGTGGGCCTAAATTGGGCCTTGATTAAGGTTTGTAAGGTAAACAAATAAAAGTCTATCCGTGATTAGTGGAAAAGTGTCCTTGCCATGACTAAAATGTTGAGGGATGATTACAGCACGCGAATTGTTACGTCACGTGAGTTACACTGTGTCCAAATATGTCGTGACCAAACGTGACTCACATGATCATTTAATCATAATTTAGATTAGTTTATTCAAGATTCATCATTTAGTTAAGATCTAACGGTTCTAATTATACGTGACTCGCGTAACCACGTGTCTTGCCGTGATTAGATATTAGCGTGACGTGTCATTTCAATTTTTTTAAAATTGATCATGATACGTAACGACACGCGCGTCGTGCCGTTTCGTAACTGCACCATTCTGTGATAAAACCGACTCTACCATGCTATTTTTTTTTCCCTCTATCCATGATATCTATATAAATGTATTGTATCTAGGGATCAAATTTTATATTTTAAAGATTTTTTTCTATTTTGTAAATAGATAAAAAAAAATCATTACTTTTAGTTTCAGATTAATCAGAACTTTTAGGTCAAGTGATTTTTATTTATCGAAAAAATAATATAAAATAAATATAAAATTTGATTTTTAAGTATAATTTCATATAAAATCGGTTTGAATTTTGAAATATAGATATTAATTCATTGTGCGTTTCAATCCTTAATATGCATACTTAGTCGACTCTTCCTCGTTTATTATTTCGTGATTGTGTTTAACTTTAAATTTGCCTTCTAATTAGTATTTAATGACCACTGACCTGATGACCTGTGGCACGTCATACTACGTAATTTCAGACTTGGAAGTAGGTAGTCGTAGAGTTGATCAAGACCGTCAAAATTAGACAGCTAAGTAGCTGGCTTTCAAACGGCTCTTCTCTCCGGATTCGGAACAGCTGCCCATGCCTGGCTTTCTAACGGCTCTTTGGTTTTTTTTTTGTTTTTTTTCTTTCGGCCATATGGCTCTTTGGTTTCACTAACACCAGTGTTCTAAAATCAAAAGGCATTGTTGAAAATTGAAATTGTAAGTTTATAACTCCACTGTCAACTTCAATGAAGGGACCTGTTTTCTTTACAATTTTTTTATTGCAAATTCAAATCGAGCTCCTAAAAAAAAAAGAATATTCTCCCCCGAACAAGTATACTTTTTTCATCATTGAAGAAAAAATTATGATGAAACTTGTACAATGTCCGCCTTGCATTGTGATTTTTTTTTTTTTTTTTTTTGAGAATGCATTGTGATTTGTGAATAGGGCTATACAAAATCGCTCAAATTCGTAACTCACTCATAACTCACTCGCTAACTGTTTGCTTTAACTCGTTCATTTACAACTCGAGTCAATTTCAAATCGAGTTGGCTGACTCATTTAATAAATGAGCTGAGTTTGAGCATACTACAACTCGCTCATTAACAACTGGAGTTACACAAAATTCATCACAATAAATTCCATGTCCTTCAAAATAACTCCAAAACTATTGTTTGAATTTTTTTATTTTGTTAGTTGTCTTGTTAATCATATTGAATTATTAGTGTTTAGATAATCTCTTACTAGCATATAACTATAACTAAGAAAAATGACTGGTCAACGAGTTATAAACAAGTTGTGAGCCAACTCAAGTTGGTAATGAGCTGAATTCGAATTGGCTTTACAGCTCATTATTGACATCCCAACTCGAGTTGACTCACTCATTTACTTAATGAGTTGAGTCCGAGTTGGAGATAACTCGCTCAAACTCGACTCATTTACAGTCTTATTTGTGAACAAGTAAAAATAATATTCTTCGTTCGTGGATATTTTAGAAATCTTAAATAGTTAAGCTTTTATTGTTTTTTTGTCGTTATTATTTAGGGATAGACTAACTATCCCAACTATCCCTCAGTCAATTTTTCTCATTCATCGCCCAGTCAATAATTACTTATGGAGATCGTTAACTAACTATATTTCATTAATTACTTGGGGGACCACCTAATATTTGAGTAGAACTTCGGTGTTCTTAAGCTCACCAAGCTAGTTGGTGAGCTTAATTTCAAAATTTATCTGGTTTATTTCAAACAGCATATCATGCAAACTATACAAACCGATCTACCTCACGAGTGATACATTTACATGTCAATTTTTATGTTTTAATTAATTTAGTATATATCAAGCAATAAAAAATAATTTATAAGTTAATGTTAATGCATTCATTTTTCATTATTTTTTTACTGCTTGATTTATATTAAATTAATTCTAAAATTTATAAATTTGATATATGATCGATCTTAACGGGTTGAATCCATCATTTAAAGTCAATCATGTATATTTTGAAGTTAAACTTACTAGGAAACTTGGTGAACTTAAAAACACCATAGTTTACTAAAAAAATAACAATTCTCAAATTTTGATGGAAAAATTGTAAACATTTACAAGTTTTTTACGGAAATAACAACAATTACCCACTTTTTATATTTTCTTAACCAATTCGACTGGATCCGACACTGGTTGAAATTGTTTGATATATATTTTTCATATTTGTTTATACAACTTAATCTCAATTTATATATATTTAAGCTTAGTTAGTGTCTAATAAATTTTAATTAGTGCTAAACATCAAACTAAATGAAATAAAAACCATTGAGGAGATGATTCCTCTCGATTGATTTTTATATATGCGTAGAGCCTAGACTACAGAAGAAAAACTTGTAAACAAATGTTATGTTCACGACTAAAGTAAAGTTAATGAGAATTAAATTGCTTACTCCATCTTACTCTATATATTTTACATCTTGTTTGGTAGTTTATTTTATGGCTTAACTTAATTCATCCAAAAGATTAAAGTGTTGAGAAATAAGCCTCCTTCTATGACAATGGGCCCTACAGGTAGAGTAAGTGTGGAGTAAGTTAATCCATTTGAAGAGGTGGAGTAACTTAATCCGAATTAACTCACCTCTTACTTCATCTTACTCCTCTTCTTTTACTTTTTGTTTGACTACTTAAGTGTAAAGTAAGATGTTTACTCCACCTCTTACTTTACAATCAAACATGACTAAAAAGATTACTAATGTAGTTTAGTTGTTCCATTTATATTCTTTATACCTACGGGTTGTACGAAATTTCTGTTCACCGGTGAGCAGGTGATCCGGACTCCACTCTCCATTGGTAAGAGTGGTGGAATTCACATCCTCTGAGATATCTCATATTTTACGTGACTTTTTGGAAAATTTCAACCGTTCAAATACGTTCTACACGAATCTCAAAGCTCACATAATACTGCCCCCACGGTATCCCCGAATAGGCACCGGACACGTCGATCACGCAAAATATGAGATATCTCAGAGGATACGCACTCAGAGTTGTGACTGGTGACCCAAACGAGGTGGGTGTTCCGAATATTCTTAGCCTCTTAGGCATATTCCACGGTATTCCAACCCCAGAAATACGTAATTACTGAAGCTGCTATTACAAAAAAAGTTTTGTCAAGGTACTAAAGTAGGGAGGGTCCCACGTGGGCATGCGAAGCTATTGAATTTTCTAATGCAGGTACTTTTAATATTTGGATGATTAAATAAAATTCGTATAATGAATCTAACGGTGCAGACTTCAGGGACAAAATTTTTAATGGACCTGATTTATTGGGACTTTCTAAGTTTCTATAACTCAACGACAAACAATATTAGCGGAACATGGAGGAGGCTGAGCTTGAGCTGGAAGAGTTTCAAACCATGTGTACCGATTAATTTTCTCTTATTTGATTAATTTATATATTATGCAGCTTATAAAATTAGTTATGAGTAATGTTTCATGAAGTACGAAATTAACCTTCTTAATTCTAAGAGCATAGGATGATATTATTAGAGCTTCTAATTTGATATGACAGTTTTTAATTCAGTTTTAAAAATGTAACAGAGTTTTTTTATTAAAAACTATGCAGTAAATTTCTTATTAAAAAACTGTTTAAAAATTCTATACTGGTCAAATGATTCGCTTAGATTGTTTTTTTCTTTCAATTTGTTGCTGACGTGGCTTAATAGAAACTCTAAAATTAATTTTAAAGTTATGAGAATTAAAATTTTAAAGATTTTAATTTTTAAAAAGTGATTAACTGTTATTTAGAAACTCATTTGAGTTGTTGGAATGTTCAATGGTGCAAGAGAAATATATAGCTAAATTAGCTCTGTCAGTAATTTATCTTTCTTTGAGTGGAATTGAAAATTGACGAAGCAAGAAAAAGGAATCGGGAGCTGTCTAATTTATGTTCAGGATCGTCTGATTTACATCAAGAGTTGTGTTGATAATTAGAATCGGAAGATTCCAATCCAACATCGCCTATTCGCCTCTGCTCTGAGAAAAAAGTGCGACAAGTATTTACCTGGGCGAATAAAAAAATTAGCTGGAAACAGTAAATTCACAAGGGCATAAACAGGAAACTTCATAAATAAAAAGGCGATGCCCTAGAGACCAGTCAGGCGCCACTTTCCCTCTCCGCTCTACATCAGCTACACGCGAAGAGGCGAAAGCTCAAAATCCTCCCAGTAACAAACCCTAAAATTCTAGATCTAAGATCAACATAATGGCGTTCTCCGATAAATCCCGCGAATCTCTCATCCCTTCGTTCCTCTACTCCACATCCACCACGAGAGCTATGGGTTTCAACAGGTTCTCCGCTCCGACCTCTAACCCCGCCGCTTCTCCGCCTGTTGGAGGCGGATCTTTCATGATCCAGGCCCCGAAGGAGAAGATCGAGATGTACTCACCCGCGTTCTACGCCGCCTGTACAGCTGGAGGTATAGCCAGTTGTGGGCTTACTCACATGGCTGTCACTCCACTCGATCTCGTCAAGTGTAACATGCAGGTACGAGGGAAATCACTTGAAGATCGAGTTATTCTTAGCATTATGCGACATTTTTGTTTGTTTGTTGTGTTTTAAATTTAACAGTAGTTGTTCTTCGTCTGTAGAGTAATTTGTTATTTCAGTTGATTTACGTGCTTATACTGCAAATTTCTAATTTCATTTTTGTTAGATCTGAGTTAGATTTTTGGATCTGATAGGTGCAGCTTGATTTGCATCTTGTGTTGAGGAGTACATTATTTTAAAACTAAAACACTGATTGGACACCCACATGTCAATGACTTGAATCAGTGATTCCTTGCCTGATTGATATTCCATAATAATATATATGCTACACAAGACTTCTAACAATATCTACAGAATTTATTTACGATTGTTTGTGTCTTCACTTCTCAGTTGGATAATAACATTAAATTTAATTATACTCGTTCCAGATTGATCCAGTGAAGTACAAGAGCATAACATCAGGATTTGGGGTCTTGTTGAAAGAGCAAGGGCCCAAGGGTTTCTTCAGGGGGTGGGTCCCAACCCTTCTCGGTTACAGCGCACAAGGTGCATGCAAATTTGGTTTCTATGAGTTCTTCAAGAAGTACTATTCTGACCTTGCTGGGCCTGAGAATGCTGTAAAGTATAAGACATTCATTTATCTTGCGGGTTCTGCATCTGCTGAAGTCATTGCTGATATTGCACTGTGCCCAATGGAAGCCGTGAAGGTCCGTGTGCAAACCCAGCCTGGATTTGCAAGGGGTTTGAGCGATGGATTTCCCAAGTTTGTCAAGTCTGAAGGTTATGCTGGGTAAGACATTTTGAACTGTTAATTATCTCATTTATTATACGGATTCATTTGCGGATGTAGTTTTAATTTATTCTATTTGAATGTTTTGTGTTGCAGACTGTACAAGGGAATTGTTCCGCTATGGGGCCGCCAAATTCCCTGTAATGATCTTTTTACAACTTTTATTTCAGCAAATATCATTTATTATCTATCGTTATTTCATTTTTAAGGAATAGCTCAGATGATGCATTTCTAGGAATGAGTTATCTCTATAGCTCACCTCAATTCTAATTTGTAGTAAAACTATTGTTCTTAGTGAGAGATTTATGTATTGGTTAATGGTTCTTTCCGTTGCACATAGTTCTTCAGTTCTTCTTGAAACCTCATTGTGGTTATTGGGATTTTATGTGTGCATAAAGTAATGATCCTCTATGCTTGGGTTTGCTCTACCTTATCATGGAGCTTTACTCCAATGAAGTGGCCTACAGTTTTACCATATAGTATGTCCCATATTAGCATACCATTATTCTCTGATGCAATGGATATTGTCTGCTAGTTTGTAATGATTTCATTATACTTTGTTTTTTCAACATCAAACGGGGTACTGGCTATAACTGCTATCTCTTTTTTCCCCTATATATCTGACATGTAGTATTACTTTGATGTCATACTACTTATTTTCTGAAGCAACATTTTTGCCAGGTTGATATACATTTATAATAATTATCACAAAATAATTATTATGTGTGCGCTCATGTTCTTGGAGTGCACATAGTTCTTCTTGAAAGCCTTCATTTTTGCTTATCAAGATTTTATGTGTGCACAGAACAATGCTCTACTCTGCTTGAGTTTTTCTCCTCTTTGTGGAGTTTTACTCCAATGAAGTGGCCGACATTTGTTTGGAAATTTTCCATATGCTTTTATTTGATCTCTGTAGAACATGTAATTTTTCCGATTTATCGAAAAAAGTTGTCCCTGTCTTTCTGATTGATTATTTTGAGTATTCTGTAGCTTTTAGGATAATCTTTTGGGATCTTTCTTTTAAGCTCTCTGCTAATTTTTTTTGCTGTTTGAGTAATTTCTAAATGTAATTTTGCCCAGTCTCCCCTTAATTAACCTAAGATGTTACATAGTTTTTCTCAAGATTTTATTCTTCTCATTTTAATTCGAATATGTAGTTGTACTGGCTAAACTATTAATAGAAGATAGTTTATCCAGTTATATCTGTTTGTGCTGTTTTTTACTGACTTCGCAGAAGTGCTAACATCAAATTTTGCATTGGAATTTTTGATATGGATTTTCTTAAATTAAAGGTTATGTGGATTTGGTTTGATCATTTTAAGCCAAGAAAGTCGTATACATATACTATTGCATCTGCACTGTAGTATACATCATGAAATGAAATGATAAATGTTTAACTTGTGATAGATACAATGATGAAGTTTGCATCATTTGAGATGGTTGTGGAGCTTCTCTACAAGCATGTTGTCCCAAAACCTAAGAGTGAGTGCAGCAAACCTCTTCAACTAGGAGTCAGCTTTGGTGCTGGTTACATTGCCGGTGTCTTCTGTGCCATTGTTTCCCACCCAGCTGACAACCTTGTCTCTTTCTTAAATAATGCTAAAGGTGCAACAGTCGGTGATGTAAGTCATTTCTTCCTTTATTTTGTTTTTGTTCAATGATTAAGTTTTTTTTTTATGTATACATTGAGCGGTCTGGTCATTTAGGGGAAAAAATTAGTATTCTTGTGTTGTTTTAGCGGTAAAATGATAAGAAACCTTGATAAGACTGGCTATTGTGGTCTCTTTTGTGAGTAAACAGTAAAGCTTGAATCATATATTATTTTGTTCAAGGATATTTCTTTTTGTTGTGCTTGGTTTTACTGTTATTTTGGATGCATGTGCCAGAAAAAGAAAAGGGCGCTAAATATTTGTGTATTTGTGTTTTTTTTTTTTAATTGAATGATCCGGCTATTTTCTATTCCCTGTGAATGTTTGTCAAAAGAAGTGAAGATAAATGGCTTTTCTCTTAACTCCCACTTTTTGATCCACCAGATTTGCTTGTTTTTTCTTCTTTAATCCATCTTGATCTTGTGGAAGTACTAATTTTCTGTTTTGTCTATTGGTAGGCTGTCAAGAAGATTGGTCTTTTGGGGCTCTTCACACGGGGACTTCCCCTCCGTATTGTTATGATTGGTACTCTTACTGGTGCCCAGTGGGGTATTTATGATGCTTTCAAAGTCATGGTTGGCCTGTAAGTGCCCTTCTTTGTTCCTCTCTTTTTCATTTTACTGTTATTGCAATTTATTAGTTAAGTCCAAGGTTACTACTTGTACATTTATTAAATTGGTACAATAAAACATCTTACATTCAACTTTTTAACAAATGTGTTACTTGATTTGTCCAATAAACCCTTGTATGCATATGAAGTCCCATCTTTTGCACAGATCTAATTGTTCCAGTTATTAGAAATGTGTGGAAATGGTGTGACTAGTTGCAAAAACCCCAAGTTTGACGTAATAATGTAACACATACACATGTATCCATATTTACTAAGAAAATGGAAGAGTCAAGGTTGAGTTTAGGTGCAAGGCCAATACATGCGGCATAGATGAAAAACCTCTGTAGTGACATGTCAACACTAGTCCTAAAAACATGTATGCCTGATAATTCTATTTCCATTTTTCTCCTCCAGGCCAACTACCGGTGGAGTGACACCTGCTCCAGCAGCAGCTACGGAGGTTGCCCCTGGCAGTGCCTAATAGGGATATTTCTCTGATGATGATGATGAAGATAGATTTCTAGCAATTTATTCTCCATCCTGGATTGGGATGGTTTTTTACTTGGTTAATTATAATGCAAAGAGTAACTATTTGTTTTGTATTATCTCCGTGGGATGTTTTTGATGTGCATCATCCCAGGTTTAAGAGAGAAATTTACTCAGTTAAGCTGAAGTCGGCGGCCATAAGGTTACTTTTGAAGAATGGCAAGTTACTATACAATAAAATTCATGAACAGCCTTCACAAGTTTGGTTTTTACTTTGCATTCTGGAAAATTTTATTCATGAGATTTATACTGGTTTCTTTTAGTCGGTTAAGGATAAAAAAAATAATAATAAGTGGGGCTCGTACCCATGGATTTTTCCTTCATGCAGACGAGCAAATCATGATTTATTAACAAATGGATCTTGTAGGCAACTCGTATAAGACATACAAGGGTTTATTGGACAAATCAAGTAACAATTGGTAGGCATGTATCCACGTCATCTTTTGCACAGATTGCAATTGAAGTCCAATCTTTTGCACAGATTTATTAACAAATGTTTCTCTAAGGCATTTCAACGAACAATTGGTAGGCATGACTGTACTATTTATATCTTCAACAATAGACAATGCAAGAAATTTATAGACATCCAGTTGTTTAGATTCACTGTAGAACACCTTGTCAAAGAAGAATCTAATATCTTCCTTTACTGGCATTCACATACGCCTCACATTCCCCCTTGTCAATGGCTTTGGTGCGGATGTAGAGCCGACCTTCGCTGTTGAGGATCTCAAGATCGTAGAGAAGCGATCGCGACCACTCCAGGCAGTACCGCTCCGACCAGTGCCAGTTGTGCACGTTCATCCCGTCAGGGCGCTCGGCGCTCCTCCATGACCCATCTCTTGTCACCCTCGTCTAATCGCGCCATGGAACCTCGAAAGAGAGGGGAAAAAAACTAATTGGATAAATCGAGTTCAATAAATGAAAAGAACAGAGGATTTTATAAACCTACAAAAATTTGGAGAAATTTTGGGATATTATTTTGGACGGGAAAGAAATGGCCTCGCGGCTCCCGCTCTCTTTTACATTTTCGCCCGATCGAGAAATCAAATTTAAAAAACGAAAATAATGGAGGAGAGGAAGAACGAGAAGTTTATATAAGATAGTTACAGAAAAACAGTTAAAAACAGTTTGGTGGGGACCGGAGTCATTAAAACTAAGTTAAAAGTTAATGGATAAGATGACGTGGATATAATATGTACAGAAATAAGTGGATTGAAATAGTTTCTCCTAAAAGATAGTAAACAAATTCTAAAAAAATATAAATCAGGTACATATTCACACGAGGATTTATGTTGAACGGTTTGAATTGATCGTTGAAATTTTAAAAATAAAAATATTATTTTGTATTACGAAGTACTGACCAACTCGTGATATGCATAGTACCACTTACTCAACTTGGATTTATCACATTTGGTACTGGGAAACTAAGGTGAATTAAAATTTTTGCCTGAATTTTGTTGTGAACATTAGATGAGTTTTCTGGTTCTAAGCTCCTACGATCCATTAAAACAGTTCATTTGTGTTGCACTGGATGACCGGAATCCATAAAAATCTTTCTAAATGGGTCCCCTCAGACCCTCCTTTTTTGGGCCTGCGCAGGCCCAAAATTGTGTGGGGGTCCGTTCCGCAATAATTGTGCGGGATGAGCAGGGAAGAGAGGGAACATTTGTGCATGGTGTCTAAGAGAAGGGAAGAGGCACGATTTATGCATGCATGAAGTGATGAAATTGCATTCAGACAGGAGTGGAGTCAAACTTTCAATTTCAGACTATGAAGATCAAATATATATGACATCAATTATATAAATTTTTTTTGTAGAGAATGAGAATCAATTTTGCAGTACCATACTATTTTACTCTAAATTATATTGAAAATCATATATAAACATAATTTTTTTTTAAAAGAAATGGAGATCAATTGACCCCATTCCTCCTTCCTCCCTCTGCCTCTGCATCCAGACATCCAGTTATATTATTTTTCTTTTCTTTTTAATTGGTTGACGTCTTCAGTTCTTCGAGTTACAGTTAAAAACCAACAAATTATAATTTGGCTTCACAATTAAATTGTATTGTAATAATAAGTTTGAAAGATAGGGATGAGAGGGAATAGTTTTTTCAAGTCTATGCAATAAGTTTGAAAATTGATGTTACATGATAAATGTCATACTAGTCAGACTTTATAATATTTATTTAACACTAATATCATATCAGCCGAATTCTATAATATTTGCTCATGCATTTAAGAAGAGAAAAGAAGAAGTCAAAATCCAAAAATATCTTGTATTCTAGCTTTTGTTCTGGAAAAGCGAGTTAAACAGATAAAAACAAAATTAAAGTCGGACTAATAAAATTATTATCAATAAATTTTATTTATCAAACGAAAAAAATACAGATTTGTTCTTACTATATAATTAATCCCAACCGATTAAAAGTGCATTCAGTTTTATTAAATCGTGGGTATATTTGAAATTAAAAAATATAATTTATTTTATTTCGAAAAAGAATATCGTCAAAAGTATGTAATATAGTGCGGCTTCTAGATGTAAAAAAAAAAAAAAAATCCAAATAAAAGAATCAATTAACAAGTTTTCTTAGAATTTAATAGCACACAATTCATGTTTTTTGGCGCTTGAACAACGGTTATAAATGCACTCGAGATATATTTAAATAAATTACTCTGAAACATTGCGACATTGATCTTTTTGATGAACCTCAAATGAACAAGCGTCGTGCAAAAAGACGAGCCAAACTAGCTCTTGTGAGCCTTCTAATAATAAAATAATA
>CAXKVR010000187.1:0-72618 GCA_964058845.1 Carex sylvatica
ATGAGCTAAGAAGACATATATGTGTTAGCATTCATTTGCTCCCTAGCCAGTTCGATTTGACAATCAAGGCTCGTTTGAACACGGCACCACCTGGCTCAGTAGAAAAATACCAGTTATTTAGCATAGACGAGGAAACGATATGGCACATGATGCTTGAATATGCCACTCCGGTACTGAATTTTAAACTTCTTGATTTAGTGGTTGAGTCAATACCAATTGTTAGTCCGAGCCATTATGACCCATATCCGGGTAGTGTACCTGGAAGTAGCAGAGACACAACGGTGTCTGATTCACCCATATATTGTGATAACCCACCTGAAATACCGATAGTGGATGATTTGGTAACTCGTTTTGATGAGCTAAATAATAATACTAGCTCAGACACAAACTCTAGCTCAGACACAAACTCTAGCTCAGACACAAACTCTGACCTTGGTGGCTCAGCTGTCGGGGAAGATGATATGGCTGAAATGGAGGATCAAATTAGAATACAAGATGTAATGAAGGAGTGGGTAAATTCTATTCCCTTTATTAATCGAGGATTGCAGCATCCTTTTCCGGCATTTAATGATGATGTGCCGATACCGTACAAGGATGAAACATTTTTTGGTTATCCACCCAGAATTGATGGTCAATTTTCAGTGGGACAGATGTTTGAATCCAAAGCAGATCTTAAATCCCAGTTGGGTGCATTTGCCCTAGATAATAACTTAGAATTGCAACAAAAATATACGAATCGTACTGGTTATGTAGTTGTATGTAGAGCAGAGGGGTGTCCATGGAGGTTATACGCAAAAACCACTGAAACAGGAAATTGGACAATTGCAACAAACCCAAATGAGCACAATTGTTACAGTATTGCTTGTAAAGTAGACAGTCGTCAGCTGACTGCCAGGATGATTGCAGATATTATCAAACCTGGTCTAAAGGAGAACCTGGAGATGTCAATTAAAGCATGTCGGTTTGTAGTTAGAAATTAATACAAAATGGTTCAGCCTTCATACAACAAGATTTGGAGAGGGAGGGAATTGGCTATTGCTGATTTATTTGGTTCTTGGGAAAAAGCCTACGAACTGCTACATTCTCTGCTCGGTGCAATCCAGATGTCTACCCCAGGCACAAAATACGTAATTGAGCACGAACCATCTACAAAAATGGGTATCCGTATTTTCACCCGTGTGGCATGGGCTTTCGGTCCATGCATTGAATCCTGGCCATATCTCCGACCAGTAATAAGTGTAGATGCTGGACACCTATCCGGCAGGTATAAAGGAAAATTATTCATGGCATGCGCTTATGATGCAGAACAACAATTATTGCCAATTGCGTTTGGGATTGCGGATGAGGAGAGTTCATCCAATTGGGGCTGGTTTATGCAATTTGTACGTGAAAATGTTGTCGGTCCTGGTCGGATATGTGTTATATCAGACCAGCATGCTGCAATTCGTTCAGTGTTTGATAGACCTGATTTAGGGTGGTGTGAGGAAAGGGGTGAAGCAGTTCATCGATTATGTTCTCAACATATTGCGTCAAATGTTTACAAGTTGTGCAAGGACCAAATTATCAAAAAAATATTCAAGAAATTTGTGTGTAAGATGAAACCTTGGAGGTTTTATGAGGGTATGGATTTGATAAAAGGCAGAAGTATTACTACTCATCAGTATGTCATGTGGTGTGGTAAACGGTTGCAAAATCTCGAAGAAGAGCCTTTGCAACTCCATAAATGGGCACAATGTCATGATGGAGGCCTGAATAGGTGGGGTATAATGACTACAAACGAATCAGAATCCTTGAACAACGTATTTCGAGTGGCTCGCCAGCTGCCTGTAACAGCAATAGTTGAGCGCACATTTTACAAAATTGTGGATTGGTATGTGAAAAGAGGTCAGGTCGCTCAACAGCGGGTTCAAAGAGGAATGGGATTTTCAAAAAATATATTATCAGTTTTACAATATCGGACTTCAAAAGGATTAAAGCATCAGGTGATACCAATGGGGCCCAATGTTTTTGAGGTCGTAGTTCATGATGGAGTCGTCAGAACGGTATGTCAGCTGTTTACTTAAATTATCATTTTAAATTTATAAACTGTAACATTTAATTATTTTAATTTATTGAATGTAGGGAGTGAAAGGAGATATGAAGTACGAAGTTAGATTTTCATTTGGAGAGGGGGGAATGCCTATTTGTGAGTGTCAAAAACCGCAATTTACTGGCATTCCTTGCGACCATGTCCTAGCGGTGTGTTGCAAGTTACGTCTAAATTCAACGAACTATGTAAGCCACTATTATAGCGTTCAAAATTATGTCAACACATGGAGAGGTAATTTTTCCGGCTTTGGTAACTCCCACAATTGGCCATTTGAAGCTGGAGCACCTACAATCAGGCCGGATCCAAATAAAATTAATAAGGGTAGAAGGAAGCACAAGAGAATTCCAAATTCTATGGATGATATGGAAGCTCGAATTAGGCCACGCAGTAATGTACATCGTCCAGAGGGATCAAATAGAACAAGAACTACAGGTTGGAAATTACATAGTGAATAAATGAATATTTTAATTATTTGACACACGTAATCATTTTTTTGTCATTATTTGAAAGGAGCAACTGGTGGAAGACGAAAAAGCGTATCTGGTCCACGTCCAGAGGCATCCCCTATGTATGCAGAGGCAACTGCTACACAAGGTTCACGAAGAAGCGTATCCGGTAGCCGTCCATTCGGTAGCCAAGCAGAGGCATCCGGTAGCCGTCCATCTGGTAGCCAAGCAGAGCCATCCGGTAGCCATCCATCTCGTAGCCAAGCAGAGCCATCCGGTAGCCATCCATCTCGTAGCCAAGCAGAGCCATCCAGTAGCCGGCATATAGCTAGTCGTCTTAGTAGAATATTCAGACGTGGTAAAAAACACTGAACAATTATGAATTTTTATAGCTGTTATGACCTTTTCCCATTAATTATTAAAACTGTACTTATCTGTAATATTTTTGTATAGAGAAGTTTTGTTCTATGGAAACTAAACTTCCATACCTTTAATTTGATATAAAGAATACAAAAATCCATGTAGCCGTTTTCTCTAAATCGAACTTTTAATCTGGTCAAAAACTGTGACTGCTTACTGGAATTTTTATAGCTGTTATGACCTTTTCCCATTAATCATTAAAACTGTACTTATCTGTAATATTTTTGTATAGAGAAGTTTTGTTCTATGGAAACTAGACTTCCATACCTTTAATTTGATATAAAGAATACAAAAATTCATGTAGCCGTTTTCTCTAAATCAAACTTTTAATCTGGTCAAAAACTGGGACTGCTCACTGGAATTTTTGCTTGTAGCCGTTTTTCAAGTTTGTAGCCGTTTCTCTAAATTGAACTTTTAATCTGGACAAAAATTCATGTAGCCGTTTTTCAATTTATTTATACAAGCTAAATATCAAAACAAGCTAAATAAGTTAAACATAAACTACATAAACTAAACAAGCTAAATAACAAAATATATATACACTAAACAAGCTAAACAACTACACTAAGTCTTCATCTTCATCTACATATTCTCTGTCCCTAGCACGTCTGAATTTGGAGTCACTATATCTGTTGGGTTGTTTTTTTTTTCGTCGAGCAGGATTTGCCATTGATGGACCGGCACCACCATCTCGTAGGGAACCACTTTCTCCTAGGGTTTGCCCTTCTATCCTAATGAACCCCATCGACTGAAAAATATCAGATATATCATCATACATGGCAGTTTGAGGAACTTCGACCCGTGGTTCTCTCGGAAATTGATCTGGAAAATCAGTGCTGATATCGATATTTCTTATATCAACTGGAAGTTCTGCCTGCTTGAGCATGGCTGTGAACAGTGAAATATGCCCAAGATCGGATAGGATATCACGGCTAGTTTCAAGTATCATAAGTCCAAAAGCCTTCTGACCAGGCGTCTTTACCATACTGATTCCTTTTGCGGTCTGCTTCAACTGGCGGAATCTCTATAAGAAAATGATATATTTAAAAGATAATTTGTGTGATACAATAAAATAAAATAATATATAAAAAAGAAAAATTAAAGTACTTACCAAACGAGCTTGAATCATGCCATCTGGGACATACCCAACATCTGCTACGTGTTCTCCCTGTTCGGGTACTGCCTGGCTCAGAATTTCTTCATTGTCTTGGTTTGGATACACACTTAACATGCCATGATGGAAGAACCATTTCATGTACTCATTATACCTTGGGTAAACGTGAAAATTAATAAATATTTCATAGCATTGTTAAATATAAATATTATATTTTATATTTTAAATTAAATCGTACCTATCTGAAACATAAGGATAAAGATATCCATGTTCAGAACGCTGTGCAAAATCTCGGGGAGGTGTCACGATAAATTCATGAAAATGCTCGCTCCAGTCCACAGAGGATCCGTCATCAAACAACCCTCGACCTCGTGTCCATTTGCGAATATTCTCAAGATAGCTGAATGTTAGTTTGTAATAATCTAGAAGTCAATAATACGATAAATTATCATAAAGCTTTGTTCATGAATTGAGTGATTAAATAAACTGTCATTTTGTTGCCTTGAATATTATTACATTTATGAATCATTCCTTTATCTGACTAGAGTCAATAACTGGAATTGTGAAACTTCATAATATAGATGTTATATATTCTTAAAAAGTCACTAACTGAGGTAATTAGCAGGAACACTAATTAACCGTTACAAGGTTAGTATGTGGATTAAAAGATGGTCAAGTTTTACAGACCACTGACAAAAGATGTCATTTTAATCACATAGATACATGTTCTAGGAACATGGTATTTGACAGACCCCGAATGAAATATTAAATAGAATTGTGTATGTGTCATTAATGTTTTCATTCAGTGTTAAGTTCTAAAGTATGAGGTATTCATCTTTCCTACTAAGAGATGTGTATGTGTGATTGTTATCTAACGCTGTCGGTAAAACGCAGTTATAACGGTAGCTTTTCGGTACACATAGCTTAGCTGAGGTAGTGATGGTTTACCAAAAGTACTATTGTCCCTCGTATCTCTATACGAGCTATAGCATCACTGGGCCCCTTGATAGAGTAAGATTATCTGCTAGCGGTATAATTACAAGAGTAATTATATTTGATAATCTGCTCAAGATCAAGAAAATATTAAGTTTGCAAGGATGACACACACCTACCTTGAAACTGATCTGATAGCTATGAGACGAAAGAACTGACACGAGTAAAATAGTTTACTGGATCGTGATATTGTACAGTACAGCATCATCTGTGTAATTGGATGGTCATGATGCGTTATGCCAGATGCCTCTCATGATTATAGAAGTTAAAACAGTTTTAATTCTATTTACCAACATAACACAGATCCTATTGGGTCACACCGTATAGGAGTTAATCGGAGAATCTTATTGATTAATTATAAATTGATTATAATTAATATTAAGATGGTTATAATTAATTATACGTGTTATAATTAAATTATAAATGTCATATAAGATGACAAGCAAAAACAACGGTTAATTTATAAACGTGCACGACACGTTGTATAAAAATTACCGAAACAACAACCGCAAGAAATATAACTGTTCAGAACAATTATATATATGACATATGGATATTAATTGAATTTTGTCTTTTAAATTCATCATTATCCATACATGTCATCAACATTATCCATAAGGGCATTTTGGTCTTTTTACACATGACATGTCATCATCCTTATCCATTCAATGGCATTTCCGTAAATGGCATTTTGGTAAATGGCATTTTCGTAATTTCCAAACCTCCTCAAATGCCTATAAATAGAGGGGTGAGGGTAAAAGAAATTTTTGCTAATTCACATCGTATCAGATTGTCAGATCGATTCGAGTTTCTATTTTCTCTCTTTCTCGGTTACGGTTGTTTGTGGGATTCGGGATTCGGAAATAATAGATTTGCGAAAGTCGTGGTATTTCTGTTTTTGCTTATTAGTGAATCAGAATAACTGCGGGTCGTGAATAGTGTTATTTCATCCTTTTCTCGGTGAATAGTGTTTTTGCAGAAAACCGCGGTTTACGGTATTTCTGGCAATAAGAAATAAACCGCTCTCTGGTTGGTCCTGGTGGATAACCAATAGAGGTATCACACGTGTGATACTCCGAGACGAGTCATTCCCTGGTGTAGCTCTTCTCGCTCGGTCTGCTTTCCAATCAGAATTTGGAAACAAGGTATATACAAGTTATATTAATCTATTTAACTGGTAAGTAGATTAATGTTTTAGAAATCAATTATGGAGTAGATCTGTAAAAGGATTAAATAGGGTTCTGATGTCAAAGGAATACGGAAGGTGGACCCCTTGGAATGTTTCCTGACATACCCCGTTTAATCCTTGGATTAAGATTAGAAGTAAAAATTTTGTTTTACGTTCTTTCCGCACTTAATCAAATCAATGGGTTTGAACTGTCAAAACCCCAACACTGAAGGCTGGCGGAGCTAGCGGAGGAACTGGTTGAAATAATCCAAACTGCCGAAAAACCCTCTCGGGAAGGTGATACTCTACCTCCCAGAAATGGATGCACCACACGCGGCATGAAAAGAACCGCTGATCTCTTATCCCGTGCCAATGCATTATGTTTTGGTAATCTCTGTACGGCGTCCAATTGACAACATTGGCCTTCAAACGCTCAAATTGACACCGAGATTGCGACGTGCCTAAGTTGTAAACACATGACAATTATAAGTGTGCATTCAACACAAACTTATATGAAAAAAATAAAATATTTATTATTAAAATGTACCTTTCCTAGGGTTACCCTCCCATAGATGCGGAATGATCCATTTTGCTCCATATGCTCATCTCTCATCCATTGGTTCGCCGTCAAATGGTATATCATGTGGTCTGGGCCGACCGATAGGAAACCGAGTCCAAGACCACATCTGAAGCAGTAGTAATGGACCATTAATTGAACTTGCTTTATATTTGCATGCCCGTGACAGCTCGCGATATAGGCATGCTAGTACAGCACCTCCCCAGTTATAATGGTTTTCACCTCGAGGTCCCAAATCCTCCAGAAATTGTAAATACATTAACCGAACGGAGCTTGAATTCGCATCGGGAAACATTATAGTCCCAAACAACTCCATTGCATATGCTCGTGTGTGCTGATTGATTATCTGCTGGTCACTGACTCCATCCAATTTCGTATTTGCAAAATTTGTTCTCAACCATACAAGACGCATATAGTTTTGTAAGATTGATATTTTTTCATTGGGTTGACCCGAATTCTCCACCTTTTTATAATAAAAATCATTCTCATCTCATTCATAACCATCATACACTTCATGTCCTAGACAATCTAGGATCAATTGTGACCAATTATCATCGGTACATCCAGAGATAGTCTTCCCTGTAAACATAGATGTTAAATAAAATTATACTACTATAAAATTTTAATTAATAACAACAGTATAAATTAGCAGCAAAAAATATTTTACCGGTAATAGATAATCCCCATAAACAGCAAACATCTTCCAATGTCACCGTGCACTCTCCCACCGGAAGATGAAAACTATTTGTCTCGGGCCTCCACCTCTCGACGAGAGCAGTGATCAACCCTTTGTCAATTTGACAACGATGGACTTCGACCATCTGGTATAATCCTAAGTTCTTCAAACCTTCTTTCATACTTTTGTGGTAATTAATGTGCATTTGGCAAGCTCCAGGACGCAACCAATGATTAGGCTGGAACGATAATTGTCATGCAAAAAAAAATTAACCAAAAATTAAATTTGAATTCAGGAATTTTATAAGTAAATTTAAATTCAAACCGATATTAAACAAATACCGTTACAGTCGCCGCATATGATTGATGTTGTGTATGAGGCAACTGCAATAAAGGTTCTTCACCTTGCATTTGACCTTCCATTTTTCACTACAATATAAATAAATACATACAAAAAAAATTAACATGCATGACATGCAAATCCAATCAAATATTAATAATCATTCTACACTAAAAAAAAAAAAATTAACAATTACTACATGCATCTACACTAAAAGCATTTGATTATCCACTAATGGATGCCCCATCAACTGGGTGGTGTTATGTGCAATTAATTAATTGATTCCTACTTTATTGTGTGGCCTCTTTCACTATTTATTGCCATTGGGCTACTTCAACTACAGGTTGACACTTAATTACTGCCGAATAAGCAATCCCCTGTTCTCATAGTTACACTTTATAATAGTTATAACTATATACAGTACCAAATTTTGAGATAATTAATGAGATTGGCACATTAGTTCATCTACTAGTGCACCTACATTTTGTAATTTATTTTATGTAACTGGATTCATAATTGATGCAACTCATATCATCTCTTGCATATACAGTTTTTTTTTCTCACATCTTTCTTGCATCAGTATACAAATTATATGCTACATGTTATAATTTTGAATACCAGCGTTAAATGGCCTTCGAAAAAAAAAATTATTAGAATTTGGGACATCACTTTCACTTGAATAGTTAAAGTTGTTATTATATACCTAGCAATCAAGGAACTAGTTAAAGTGCTGGTAGAGTGGTAAACTTTTCCTATTTGGTTTAACAACTTTTCTATATTAGAATTCTCTACGGAATGAAATATCATTTGCAGCATAAGTGGTTGTCAATCTCAAATCCACTATATAAATTCTTTTGCATTAAAACATCATTAGCCAGCCAGCTAAATCCCATTCATTTTGAAGTGTGTAAAGCTTTTA
Organism: Carex sylvatica; assembly: GCA_964058845.1. Lineage (NCBI taxonomy): Eukaryota > Viridiplantae > Streptophyta > Magnoliopsida > Poales > Cyperaceae > Carex > Carex sylvatica. The sequence continues at coordinate 8,742 of CAXKVR010000187.1, forward strand.
TGCAATGATTGATTAATAAGTTAAAAGAATTTTATCATTTTATATAAACTAAAGTACCATGAATTTCTTTATTGAATTTAGTATAAGTATAAATACGAAAGTTGTAGAAATTTTTGTTTGTTTATATTACATGCAAATAAACCTTGCATCTATATAATTATGAAATAAATTATCCCAAAAATACTACATGCATCATTTATACTAAAAAAACTACATGCACATAAACCATGCATCTACATAAACCATGCAAATAAAAAAAATCATTCATCAATTACTACATGCATCTACATTAAAAAAAACTACATGCAAATAAACCTTGCATCTATATAATTATAAAATAAATACTCCAAAAAATACTACATGCATCATCTACACTAAAAAAAACTACATGCACATACACCATGCAAATAAAAAAATTATTCAACAATTACTACATGTATAGACACTAAAAAAAACTACATGCAAATAAATTACTACATAAATTATTTTTTATACTACAATTTCAACATAAACTATTTATACTACTAAAACAATACACACAAACTATTTTTACTACAAAAAGAAAAAATTACACATACATTATTTATTTATACTACAATTACAAAATAAACTATTTATTTATACTACAATTACAACATAAATCATTTATTCTAATCATTTATTCATAATTACGTATTATTTAACAAAAATAAAAGAATTAAATACATACCTAACGAAATTGGTAGATCTGAAGCTCTTATTGTTCTTCTTTTAAAAATAAACAAACTTATGTGATTATAATAAAAATCACACTGATAGTTAAAAAAAAAAATTAGATGGAGGAAGAAAGAAAGAAGGACGCAGGGAGAAAGAAGAAGCAGAGAGAAAAGAAGAAAGGAGAAGAATGATGGAGAAGAAACTCACTCACGGGTTTGCATTAAAAAACCAAAACACTGTTGTGTTGTACTAGAAAACAAAAAATTTGACATTAAAAAATATTTTCTCCGATTCTAGCGGCTTCGTAAAAATATATATATATATATATATATATATATATATATATATATTGAGAGCGGACGGACGGTCCGGTCTGAAAAAAAAAAAGTTTCTCGATCTTCTGTGGCGGTCCGGTCTGAAAAAAAAAAGTTTCTCGATCTTCTGTGGCGGCGGTTTCGCGAAAAAAAAAAAAAAAAAAAATGGAGACCGGACGGTCCGTCCGATCCGGAGAAAACGAAAATTCGAGACCGGACGGACCGTCTGGTCTTTATGGTTTTTGAAAAAAAAAAAGCAATCATATTGATTCGCTAATTTTCCATTTATTAATTATGGTTTGTGAAAAAAATTCCAACTTTTGACTCGTAACTCCGTTTTGGACATATGACCACTTTTCGGAAAGCCAACGAGAAGATCTACAACCTGAGAAAATAAAAAATGAAATTTGGGATCCAGTGCGGATGAGCCCAGCCGCACTCAACACTTAGTCGATTTCAGCAACTTCAGAAAAGCACAGAACCCACCCGCAGTGCGGGTCATCCATCCGCAGTGCCACCCGCACCCAGAGAAATTTGCAGAAGTTCAGGAAGTTAAATAAGGAAACTTAAACCCAGTGCGGGTGAGGCCACACGCAGTGCGGATGCACTCCATCCGCAGTCAGTCAAAAATAGCACGGTTTCTATATTTAGCGCACCAGGAACGCGTTTTAAGAGCCAAAATTACACATACTTGTCTGGCAAGCAATGTAAATAGAGCACCCACTACTCCACTAACCCCACTCACATCATAACTATGCATCTTCATTGAGCATAGCCTTGGGTTATAAAAGGAGGGGTTAATTCACATCAACACACCGCCATCTTCAATCTCATTCTCTCTCTTTACACACACACACTTAGCGATAAATTCTAGAGTAAGGAAAGCTTTCAAGCAAGGAGAAGAAGGATTTTCTGAGCAAGATTCGGCAAGATAGAGGCTTTTGATTTGTTAAAGGGTGTAATCATTTCTTTTATTTCATTTCTTCTTACTTTGCCAATTTTTGTAATGGATCTCTCCAAGAGGGAGTAGTTCTCTCTCTAGGGGTTTAGGTCATCATGCATGAACTTGTTTAATTCTATTTTATTTGGTTATTTGCTTTTATTATGATTGTTTTATGGGATTTGATTGTTAATTTCTGTGATTTAATAGTTTGTGTTAATTACATAATTAGTACTTGAATTGTAGTATCCCGTTTTAGTTTCAAAAGAACTAAAATTGACTGTGATCAATAGGATAGTACCAAATTATGAATGCAAAATATCCTAGGTTTTGATTAAGATTCTAACCAATTTAATCTAAGCCGGAACTACAGAAATTAAGATTAGGGACTTGGTGAAGGACCTAACTGTGAAGTCAAACCCTAATTAGGACATCTCAAATCAAATCGGATATTGGTATCATGAACTTAATTGAGAAGTACCAATACTCGAGGAGAGGAGAGACTAACAAGAGCTTATGGTCTAGGTAGCTAGGGTGACGAACCTAATCGAGAAGTCCGAATTACCTAGGCACGTTATTAATTTACGAAAGTGACCCTTAATAATATATTAGGTTAGAAACCTCGTCAAATCATACATGAATTCAAGCAAATACCGAATAGATAGAATTAGCAAGGGATTGTAGACCAAAGACCCCTAGATCTCCTCAACTTGAAAGCAAACCAATATTTCTTTCTTTCATTTTATTTACTTTAATTGTTTAAAACTCTTCTATTTCGGGTATTGAACCCAAAAATTAGGAATTGTTAGAACAAACCCCCCCCCCCCCCCCCATTTACTTTATTGTACTTTACTTTCTTTATTTTCTGAAATCTATTATTTATAGTATTAGCATAGTATTTACCATACTCCTTGTGGTTCGATACCCGATAATATACTACACGATATGATTTTATACTTGCAATCCGAACCTAAAGTGTATTTGAGGATAAAGCTTTTTACCATACCCTTTGGACGTAACAGTTGTTGATAATTCAAATCTAGCATTTGGTCCCTTCTTTGATAATTTGGTGGATATTTTTGTGGATAATTAGGTGGATAATTAGGTGGATAATTAGGTGGTGCAATTTGGGAGGAACTTTGTGGATAATTTGATATTGGCGGGCCAAAAATATCGGCCGACAGTCTCGCGATGTCATCTTGCACGGAATCACGATGAGATGACATTTATTAAACCTATTCAAAATAATAAATGTAAATTACTTGACATATTAAAAAAATATATATAACCTATTTATTTCACCTATTCAAAATAATTCTAACATACATTGAAAAATAAAAAACATAATTTAAAAAACAGAAATTAAAAAACATAATTTAAAAAACAGAAATTAAAAAACAGAAATTAAAAAACAGAAATTAAAAAACAGAATTAAAAAACAGAATTAAAAAAATAGAATTTAAAAAACAGAAATTAAAAAACAGAAATTAAAAAACAGAATTTAAAAAACAGAAATTAAAAACAAATATAATCACTTCACATATTCAAATCTATAAAACAAATCTATTTTAAAAAACCTATTAAAAATAAATCCGAATTTTGAAAAATAAATCTAACCTATTCAAAACAAATATAATCACTTCACATATTCAAATCTATAAAACTAACCTATTTTAAAAAACCTATTAAAAATAGGGAAAATTTCCAACGTATCCATCTAAAATTTTAAAATAGCCAATATCCCCATTAAAACATCATAATATCCAATATCCCCATAAAATGTTAACATTCTTTCTTCTATCCCCATTTTATTATTTTACCTTTTATTTAATTATCTTAAAAATTATAATGACCAATGTGCCCTTATAAATTTGAATGGAGATGTCCTGTTTCTTCCTTTCCTATCCTCACGCCCAATATTCCTGTTGAAGGAGATTGAACGGAATTTTTTTTGCTCCAAGTTCCATCCATTGTGTGTGTGCCTCCCTAGGAGAAACTCAAAAAGTTTGAATCTGAAGCAATTCAAGTTGAATTTCGTTTGAACTAATCAAAAGTTCTCCTCTCTAAGCCTCCTCATCTTTATTCTTCAAGTTTCATGATTTTTTATCCCATTTTGAACTCATCAAAGGTAGTGAAATAGATTCCCTTCCAATGGTAAAGAGAAACATCATATCACTTCCCTATAACCAATAAACTATAATTTAGGAAGAACGCTTCTTTGTCAGATTAATGGATTCCTGGGTTTCTTCCCTGGCAGCCTTGATTATGCCGACTCTTCGCATAATATCGTAATTGAGCATCAAAGTGATCATTTTCCCTAATATTTTATATGGGGCAAGTCCCCCTCCTTTATGAATTGATGATGTAAATTCTTTCAGGTCTTCAGATTGAAACTGTTATCTTTGATGTAGCCCCAAATATTCAAACTGAAACCCCACATCATTTGTACCAGTATTCTGATAAATCAAAATATTTGCTAGTAAAATCATGTTTTTAGTTTTGAGCATCGTTAATTCCTTTAAAATCTATGATTTCCTATTAGCTGGTGAAATCTATTATTTCCTTAAAAATTATTTGAACTGTAAATAAGGTCCAAAATATCAAGAATTACCCCTTTTTAATAAATGAACATCACTACTTTTTCATTAAAATAGATAAATTAACAACATTATAATTTTTATAAAATCAGCAAGACAGCAAGACAACAAGCTCAGATTTTTATCAGAATTTCCAAACTGGTTTTGTTAATTTGCATAAAAACCAGCCAAAAATAATATAATTGCAAAATCAGTCTTACAAATCATACATCACATTATGTAGTTGTAAAATAAAAAGTAAGAACCATAAATGGAGTTTCATTCACAAATCAGTCATACAAATAATATAGAAAACATTACATCAATTGTAACAAGTCCTTGTAAAAATATAAATATAAATATTCTAGGACTATCTTCAGTGAAGGAAGCCTTGATGGCGGGGAACCTAGAGTTTTATGAGTTTTGCTGAGGGGGGCACACATAAGGGAGGGAACCTAGAGCAAAAATATTTTTCTGTTCAATCTCCTTCAACAGAAATATTGGACGTAAGGATAGGGAAGAAAGAAACATGACATTTCCATTCAAATTTATAAGGACACATTGGTCATTATTATTTTTAAAATAATTAAATAAAAAGTAAAATAATAAAATGGGGATAGAAGAAAGAATGTTACTTTTTTATGGGGATATTGGATATTATGGTGTTTTGATGGGGAAAATTGGCTATTTCAAAATTTTGAATGGGTACACTAGAAATTTTCCCTTAAAAATAAATCCGAATTTTGAAAAATAAATCTAACCTATTCAAAACAAATATAATCACTTCACATATTCAAATCTATAAAACTAACATATTTTAAAAAACCTATTAAAAATAAATCCGAATTTTGAAAAATAAATCTAACCTATTCAAAACAAATATAATCACTTCACATATTCAAATCTATAAAACTAACATATTTTAAAAAACCTATTAAAAATAAATCCGAATTTTGAAAAATAAATCTAACCTATTCAAAACAAATATAATCACTTCACATATTCAAATCTATAAAACTAACCTATTTTAAAAAACCTATTAAAAATAAATCCGAATTTTGAAAAATAAATCTAACCTATTTTAAAAAACCTATTAAAAATAAATTCGAATTTTGAAAAATAAATCTAACATATTCAAAACAAATATAATCACTTCACATATTCAAATCTATAAAATTAATCTATTTTAAAAAACCTATTAAAAATAAATCCGAATTTTGAAAAATAAATCTAACCTATTCAAAACAAATCTAATTATTTCACATATTCAAAAAAATAAAACTAACCAATTTTTTCCACATATTAAAAATAAATCTAACAATTTGAAAAATAAAATCTAATATATTCAAAACAAATATAATTACTTGACATATGCAAATCTAACATAAACTAAATAAATCTAACATATTCAATAAATCTAACATATTCAATAAATCTAACAAATCTAATTACTTAATAAATTTAACAAACCTAACAAATGACAAATCTAATTACTTAATATTCAATAAATCTAGTATAAACTAAATGTACTCTACAAAAATAAATTAATCTAAAATGAAATAAATGTTACCTTTAAATCTAACGAAAAAATTTTGCGGGAGGTGCCGAACTTCGTAATTTCGATACCTTCGTAATTCCGTTTGTAGATTTGTATAATGAATTAAATTTACAACTATATTTTTTTTAAACAATAAATTAAAAAATTGTGAATAATTAAATTTGAGAATTGAGATTGAGAGAATGAGAGATGAGAGATGAGAGAATGAGAGTGTGAATTTTTTGAGAGGAAGATGGGGTATTTAAAGAAAATATTGGGAGGGAATAAAATTTGAAAAAAAACAAATTGGAAAAAAGAAATTGAAAAAAAAAAAAAACCGACAGGATGGTGGGTCCGGCCAGTCGGGTTTGATTAGACCGGTCCGGGCCCGGTTGAACCGGCGGCAAATTCAAAATTTCAAAAAAATTTAAATTTTTAATGGGTCGGGTACGGGTACGGGTCGGGTCGGGCGGGTATGGGCGTAATTCGGACCGGGTTTGCCCGGATATTGAACCAAATAATCGTACCCTACCCATTTTATGCCCGTACCCGTTTACTTGACCTATACCCGGGCTCAGGCATGAGTACCCCGGGTACCGGGCACGGGCGAGTCGGGTACGGGCCGCCCGACCCGGGTTTTTGCAACCCTCTACTCTGAGATATCTCAACTTTGGAATCGGTGTAGGTTCGATGCCCATCGGACCTAGTTTGATTTCGATGGGCAGATCCACCGTAGATTCTGATCAAGTACTGATTAAAGAATCGGATAACTTAACAGATATTTTTAAAACGGATTTGATTTATTCTGTGTTAGCAAACCCGTTAATCATAAAAAAAAATATTGCTTCCTCTCTCTCTCGCTCTGTCCCAATTCTCGCACAGGCGATCGCATAGGCGACGAAGCCACGAAGGCCCCCCCTCTCTCTCTCTTTTCAAACTCCCGCACAGCGTCGCCTCCATCGGTTCTTTTCCTCTTTCCCACACCGCCTCGACTTAGTTTGGTTCTTCACGCGTCGACTTAGTTTGGTTCTTCACACGTCGACTTAGTTTGGTTCTTCGCGAGTGTCTGACAGTGCGAGAGCTTCAAGAGGAGGTGGCAGCGGTGGCGGAGCGTGCGACTCAGGCTTCCGGGTCTCAACTCAGGTAAGGTCTCTCTCTCACATGTGAAATTGATCATCTTAGTGACCTATTTTGTGCAAAAAATATTATCATAAAACACTATCCACAGATATGATTCTTTAGTGACCTAAGACTATCCAGAGCTTCTATTATCATAAAATTGTATCCACAAACTTGGTGGACCTAGTTATATATAGTAAAATACGATTCTTTAGTGCACGAAATATCTATCCATAAACATCTCTCACATGTGAAAATGATCGTCTCAGTGACCTATTATGTGCAAAAAATCTACAAAGAGGTTGCCAAATGAAAACCTTGGTGGACATATCTCATATATCCACAAACATCTGGATTAACAGTATGCACTGTTTTCTCAACCCAACTTCTTAATGCAATGCATACTCTTAGCACTACAAACTCCAGTCTTCTAGATTCCCAAATGCTTGCTACACCATCTAGTTTGGCTGGTATGATAAATACTTTTGTTTTTTTTTTTCACAAAACTAGTCGATTTCAATTTGGTTATAATTCAAGAGTCAATAATTTAAATTTCAAGTTTCAGTTTCAGCTCAAAAATTAACTCCTCATTGGGCGTCACCTCAAAATTCAATGGGATCTGAGTCGTCGTCTCAACTACTTGAGAGCCGTATGGCACTTCTTAAATTTGGTGTGGCTAATCGCTCTGGGTAAGTTGCTAACTGATCATATCAGATCTTTGTGTACTAGCTAAAGAGTTCCTAAGATTCTGGTTCTGTACCAGTAATAGTGCTCTTTTTTGTGTCTTTTTTTTATTTATGTTTGTTATTTTAATAATTAATGGCAGGCATTTGGTCAATATGGGATGATCTGTGTAAAAGATGTGGTGCATGAGATTGCAAACGTGGGCCCACATTTCAGAGAGGCAAATTTTGTCTTGCGGCCTTTCAAGTTGAAATACCCCGAGAAGTTGTTGTCCGTCTCAATAAGACACTTCAAAGTCAGGAGTGACATTGGAAACTGTGAAGACCATATCAATGAGCTAATTTCTAAGTTTAATTAAAATTTTATAGGTCATTTTTTTTTATCCTTTTGGCTGATGTAAAATGTATTGTGCACTGGTGGCTTTCAGTTTATTGACAGTTAAAGTTCTCTTTGTTGCTACAAGGTGAAATTATGGAAGCATTGTCAATTTATGAATGAAAATTTTAGGGCCGCGATGTATCATTTTTGTGCCTAAGAAATTGCTGTGTTAACTTATATTTTAATGGGATCTGGAAACCCTATTGTTTTGCTACAAATTATTTTTGTTTTCTACTTTTTTGTACTTTTTTTTATTAATTAGGGGTTAAGGTTCCATGCAATGATTAAGATGAATTAATGGGGCATATGAGGCTGCTGCTACAGCTACCAGAGTACTAGACAGACATTGCTGTTTTTTTTTTTTTTTTTTGGTATTTTGAAGGAATCTTGAATTAATGATCTGGGACATCTATTTTTGTGTATTATTAAATTATATAGTAATAAGAGCTAGACATTGTGGCAAATGAAAAAAATTAAAATGAATTGAGAGGTTCCAATAAGTATAGAGTGGCGGTTCATACAGAGGTTATGCAAATCTGAAAATTACCAAGGAGTTTCCCAAGTCTCAAGTGCGCATCACTCTTTTTACCTTCACAACAATATAGATTCCAAAAAAAATGTAACTTATATTAGTATAACACATAATTTCTGAAATAATACATAACATGAAGATAAATGAAGATAAGACATGAAAAATAACATGAACTTTGAAATAACACTAGGTATAACAAAATATCATACAATTAGCACAATTATTTTCCACCACCGAATCTGTCATCAACTGAACAATTGCACATATTATGTTGATTTCACCTTCTTCTTTTTTTAGAAACAAACATAGGCTGCCAAGTTTACATTCTACAAAAATTAAAAACCACGGTAAATAACGGCTATTACTACTTCCTATAATTAAAACCCGCTAGCCCGTTAGCATTCGACACATGCATCCACAACTTCTTAGAGAAATTACTTTGCATCCTTCCATCCATCTAGGAGTCGTTCCATACTTGAATAACCGAGTTACTCCTTAGCGGTTTGGTACTGATCTCCGTACCAGAATAACAATAGCTTTCTGAAAATAAGTCTAATCAAATCACATAAACATACAACACATGCTATTTCATTAGAGAAAAATAAATTATGACATGAGCTTTCTCATGCTTTTATTTTTCCAAGACAATTAGTATTTTTAAGTACAAAATAGAGGTCATAAATCACATTCAAAATGCAGAGAAGCACTTGTGTGTTGTACAAAATTAACATATCAACCATATTACCTCTAACAAAATTTGATTAAGGAATATTTTTGTGTCAGTCTGAACATCTAAGTCATATTTCTCATTCGTTGTCAGAGAAGCACTGAGCTACATTTGATAAAAAATAAAGTGAAAATATAGTGTTATAATTTTTATCACCACTTTAATAATAAATAAAATTATAATCCACAGTTTTTGATAAAAAATTATATATGAACTTCCATTTCTAGTATCAAAATTGAGGGACTAAAATTGCTCCTCTTTTGCTGAGTTCAAATAGGTGCCGTGAGCAAGTGTTCACAGTGAAGCATCACAAATGAGTATTGTAATTACAATTTTCACAGTTTCAAAGCTGGGACCTTACAGGCTGGGACCAAAAGAGGAGTTCAATTCAAGCACTCACAATCAAGCATTGCAAAAAAAAAGAAAAAAAAAATAGAAACAATGAAGTTTATACAAGTACCAAAATTGCTTCAAATGTGTACTGTGAGCACCAACCGACAAAGTTGGGACCGACGACAACCTTCTCCGACCTTTCCTCTTGTCCAAGGTAGCATGTGTCCTCTCCAACCTATCTCGTCCAGCAATTAATGCTTACCCCAAATCGATTGTCGCTCTCTCACTGTCAGTCACTCACGAAGAGGGAGAGGAGGCCACGCGCCCACGCCTGCGTGAGAATTAGGAAAGAGCGCAGGAGAGAGACGAGGTGAGGAATTTGGGATTGTGATTTTTCAGTGGTTATGCACCCACGCCTGCGTGAGAATTAGGAAAGAGCGCGAGAGAGACGAGGCGAGGAATTTGAGATTCTGATTTTTTTAGTGGTTAACGGGTTTATGAATCAAATAAAATCAAACCCGTTTTAGATTTAATAAATCAAGTTTTCACACCGTTAGATCTGCCTATCAATTACTTTACGGTAGATGCTGCCCATCGAAACCAAACTAGGTCCGATGGGCATCGAACCTACTCCCATTCCCTCAACTTTTGCGTGACCGACGTGTACGGTGAAATAGCGCAGTAGCCCGTATTGTTTGATTTTTAAGATTTTTGCAGACCGTGTTTAACGGTTAAGATTTTCCATAAAAACTTCAAAGTTTGATATATCTCAGAGGATGCGAATTCCAATTAATCGGGCTTTAGTGGTATTTTGGGAAAACCAAATTTGAAGAAAAAAATATATATGGGCTTTGGTGATCTTAATTACTGGGCTGCTAAAACCGTGGTTGGAATAGGAACTAAATCTGTTGTTATATCTTGGAAATAACAGGAACTGTTATTCAGATCTGAACTGCTGATTCTTGTTGAGATTCGCGCATGAAATTTTTTGTTACGATTTGTGAATGAAAAATTTTAAACGATTCAGATCGAAATAACAGGTTCCAGTTGTTCCCAAGAAATAACAACACGTTTATTTCCATTGGAATATCGGCATGGTTGACAGGTTGAGAAATAATTTGTTTTTGGACTCCGTGTGTTGACTGAAACGTAGGGGGTGAAAATGGATTCTGATTACTCAATTCGAATCCGTTATGTATCCGGCTCAGATCTGAATCTATATTTAACGGAGCGAATAATTACCGAATTCGGATATTTACTGATGGCAAAGAGACCGGATTCGAATTTGAATAATTTTTCAGAAAACCAAACGGGTTGAATTTGGATAATTTTCCTAAAGACCAACCGGATTCAAATTCGGATAATTTTCCGAAATGCCAACCTGTCCATCATTGAGTTTAGCCCATATTTGTTTGACACATGATATTTATCTTTTATCTCATTAATTAAGGTCTTTTTTATTCAATTAATTTATTATGGTTAGATTTAAAAAATAGCTTTCCAAACTGATCAGTATCTTTGTTCTTCGTGACTTCACCTTCCATTTCAAAATTTTATTTTTGATAATAAATAAAGATCTGATTCTTGTTTGCTTTATTCATAGAAGGTAGGCCTGCTAATTGGACAGATTTGTCCATGGACAAACGGGCCGGACAAATGCTGAACAAACTTTGGACGGGCTGTAATACGAATGGTTTCAAATATTAGTTCTGGTTCAATTGAAATTGAGAAATACGGACCGGTCACGGACCGATTAAAACAATTACCAAACTTTGTTCAGTTCATGAAATTATGAGCAGTCCGTAAATGAGCCCGTTTGAGCAACCATTTGAGAGCCCGTTTGAGCAATCCATCGATCCGACGATCTCTCTCTCACATTCTCTTCTCTCTCAGAGAAAACAGCGCCGCCTCGACCTCTTCTCAGACTCTCTCTCAGACTCCATGGTGTCGCCTCTTCTCCATCGCACCGCATGCCTCGCCTCTTCTCCTTGATTGTTTCCTCTTCGACCGCTTCTTCTACCAGGTTGGTTACACTCAATTTCCCTCAATCAGTGCTCTTCTCTTCTCGTCTCGTCTCTATCTTTTCTGTGGCCTGACGATGCTCAAATAGAGAATTTTCATTACTCACTGTTAGTCGTATTAGTCAAATTGAGAACTATTACTCAAATCCGAACTATTTTTTTAATAATTCGAAAAGTTGGTTAATTGAAATTTATGGTGTTCAAATTGAGAATTTGATTGAAAGATGGGGTCAACCTTAAAGCAAATATCATGGTATACATATTACAGATTGAGATAATGCCATAATGGTCATCTTGTTTGTTAAGTGCTCCTTTCAATGGAATTTTGCTATGGGAATAAAATTAGTAAAAGAAAGAATGGAAAATTATGGAGTAGGTTATCCAACAAAAAATTAAGAATATCTTCTAGGTTAGATTGAACTAGTTTATGTTTGCAAAAAAAATAATAATAATATTAGTAAGTGACAGAGAGAGGTTAATTGTTTGTCTAATTTTCTTTTGACACAAACTTTGACTGTGCATCAGTTAACCAATGGTGAAGGGAACTCCATCCAAATCATGACTCGATTATTGATGACAATATATTTTTTCTATTTTATTTTTTTAGCTTAGACATATAGATTTTGAGTTTACTGTTACTGGTTTTGGTAATTTCAGGTGAGGGGAAGCATTTGTAATCCAGGGATCAAAGCTTGTAACTATTCTTAGTAAAGAAACTGGTGGTGTTATCTTCTCGTCTGGAGTCAGTACAAAACCTCTCATTTCTTTTGGTATGATTCTCTTTCAATTTGTTTTTTAATTAAGTTGCATCTTTTTTGTTTTGCTAATTTTTCTAAACTTTGTTTTTTTATGCTGATTTTATGCAAGATGTGAATCATTATATGAATTGGGTTTTGTTTCTTTAGATTTAGCTATTGTGGATTTATTTGAGAATTGAGGCCATCATTTCTGGTAAGGTTCCATAGCTGTCAGATATGGCACCTCAAGTAACTACTATTTTGCTTGATCAAACCAGCAAAGTACTAAAATGCTTCTTCACACTCTGTTCATATAATTGTTTGTATAATACAACTATAATTTGATTCTAGCATTTAGAGAATGGAAGTTTGCTTTGCCATTCCACTTGTCCTTGTAATTAAACAAAGCTTACTTCAAGGGTTATCTACTGGTTTTAAAAGGTCCTTTTTTGTTTTCAAAATTTGAGATAGCATAGGGGGTTCATTGAAATTATGTTATTTATTTCTAAATGTGGGCTGGTATATATGTTCCTTTTCTTTCACCTCATCTTATTTCAATTTTACATGTAGCTGTCAAATTTTGTTGATACTAAGAGCTGTCTATGAACAATTTTACATCTTACCTATTTTTAAGTTATTGTGCTTAATTGGGGTTTCTCTTTTCCTAAACAAAGGTTGAGAAGCATGGTTTGATCATAGAATTCACTTTCTCCATTGAAGAATTCTCTCAAGTCTCAAAAACAAGGTATACATTGTCTCATCTACTTGCTTTATTTCCTTATTTTTATTGAATTTGAAATATATTTCCACATTGATGCAATTAACTAAGTTTGCTGTCAGAGCCTTAGAGATAGGGTATGGCTAGAAATGCATGAAATAACCCCTTTTGACAGATCAATTTGGATAAACTGATCTGAAGACCAAACCAAATATATGTTTAAACAGTTAAATAAAGCACAGAAAAAAAATGGTTTAGAGTCAAATTTTTCATCATTTGGATTTTTCTACTATTTTCTTGGCAATTTCAAAGTTTGACTTCTGAAAATCTGAAAATACTGTGCAAATGACAGTTCTGTCCCTTCTTACCTTCTTCTTTCTTGTTAGACCTTCATATCAGACTTATTTCAAGCTAATTAGTTTAGTGTTTAATTTTTTAATTACTTGTATAGGTATGTCACAATTCCTGAAAAGTATTGGTGCCGAGTCCGAGAGCGGATCGACAAGCATATCACGAAAAAGATCACAAGTGTGGTTACATTTTGTTGAAGTAGACGAAGAAGAAGGAGTTAAATGGGCCAAATGTAAGCACTGTTCCATGAAATTTGTTACTGGTAACAATAAAGGAATAAATCACTTGTGTCGATATATCAAAAAGGGATGCAAAGAAATTGATGAAGAATAAAAGGAGAGGTTTAGATTGGACAAAGACGATGATGTATTTGGACCCAGTTATAGTTTTAATCTCGAATTGACTCGAAATTTGATGACTTTGCTTTTCATTGATGCAGAGATCCCATTTAATGCTATTGAAAGTCGGTTTTGGGAACAGGCTATGAGGTCTTTGAGACTGGAATACAGATCCATTGGGCGATAAACGTTGAGAAATAATTGTGTGAGAGTATTTCAGACGGGAAGGGAGTTAGCATTGCAGGAGTTTGAAGGATTAAAATCCTGTGTTTATTTCACGAGTGATATATGGACGTCGAGCGTGCATCTGGGTTATATGTGCCTAACGCATTACATAGATAAGGATTTTAATTTTCAAAAGAAAATTATCTCTTTCAAGCAAATGCCTTATCCACATTTGGGTGCTAATGTTGTGGGTCTAATAAAAGATATTTTAATGGAGTGGAAGTTGGATGGTAAAATCTTCACGATTACATTAGACAATTGTACGGTGAATGATAATGCGATTGGAGATATAAAGAGATAATTTAGGGATAAGACCATTGTTGAAGGGAAGCACATGCATATGAGATGTGCGACACACATCTTAAATATCATGGTGCAAGATGGAATGAAGATTATTGATCCGTGTTTTGTTACAATTAGAGATTTAATATGGAATATTTGTGCTAGTGGTAGAAAACTCCAAATGTTTAATGAAATTCTAAAAGATCTTAACTTGTTATCTAAAAGGGGTATGATTCTAGATTGTTCAACGAGGTGGAACTCAACTTACGAGATGGTGAATGAAGCGTTGAAATACAAAGAGATTTTATCAAGGTATGACAATGATGTTAGAATGATTGTTCTTACTCTGGAAAAGTGGAAGGAGGCAGAAGAGATGGCGAAATTTTTGGAGGTATTTCTAGACGCAACAAAAATGTTCTCAACCGTGAGGCGACCATCGTCACATCAATATATGAAGGAGGTGTTTTCTATTCGAAGTGCATTGTTGGACAAAGTTGCGAGTTCCAATACAACTATGCAAAACTTATCAAAGAAAATGCAAAAGAAATTTGACAAATATTGGAAAAGTCCGAATTTGGTTCTAACACTAGCATGTGTTTTTTATCCTAATAGAAAGTTTCATTTTGTGGAGTTTTGTTTCAAAGATGCTTATGGAGAAAATACTGTTGAGTACAATGAAAGAGTGAGAGAGGTGGAATCTTTACTTAGAAAATTCTATGACGAGTATGAGAGGACGAATGAAAATATGGAACGGGTGTCAACTAGTCAGTCCCCACAAGTGAAGAGTAGAATACTTGTCAAAAGGAAGTTAGATGAGAGACTATCTTGCTTTAATGATAAAAATCGTACCGTGCAATGAAGCAAAATCGAGTTAGATAATTATCTTGAAGAACCAATTTTGGTGGTGTCCGATGAAGAAGATTTTGATATTTTACAATATTGGAAAAGAAACTCGGAGAAGTGGCCGACTTTAGAAAGAATGGCAAGAGACTTTTTGGCAGTTCCAGTATCAACCGTTGCATCAGAGTCCGCTTTTAGTACAGCGGGTCGATTAATGGATAATCTACGTAGTTCTGTGAATTCTGATACACTTGAAGCTCTCGTTTGCACAAAGAATTGGTTTGCATCATTTGATGGTAGCTTCAACTTGGATGGTTTTCGCCCATTCATGCGACGTCTTTGATTTTAGAGGTAAATATTGTGGGCTCTTTTTTTTATTATATTCAAGTATAAATTATATGAACTTGATCTTTTCTAGAATTTTGTGTGCAGCTCGATTTTATACATCTGTTATTGTTTATGATGTTCATGTATTGGAATTTTTGACTTGATTTAAATGGTTGTGAGATGTTCACCTTGGCTATATCACTAATTTATTTTTAGGTGGATATTTAGACGCTTTACATGGATACAAAATATACATCAAAGTGTGAAGATCAGTGTGGACAAGTACGTTCGCTTTCAGATGGTTTACTAAAAGTTTCAATTGACTTGATTGTTTAATGTTTACTGAAAATGTTAGCATAAATCATTTGCTCAAAGCATGATATCCAACTATTTGTATTTGGTTTCTTCATGTGAAAAAAAAGTGAGGGGTAGTTTGGGTATAATATTTTAGTCATTATTAGAATCAGTGTTAATCAGTGTTTATTACAGTAGCTGGTACTGTACCATGTACCATGTACCATACACCATGTATAGATGCTAAACAAAGCATGTATAGCTGGTACTGTACCATACACTGTGTATTGTCAGTATCATCAAGTTATGTTTTTCCCTATATCAATTTGCCTTCATTTTATAATGCAAGGTAAAACAGTAATCGGTTGGTGCTCGTAATTCGTAACAGTAATGATGATGGTTTCCATCTTAGTCTCATAGAAGTATCATACACCATTAATACAAATTTCTATTAAATTTAATGATTTTCTGATTTATGGTTGTATCTCTGCATCTCATAAAGTTCTTTTTGTATTCTTTTCTGACATTTCGTATTTATACTGCATGCTTTGTGTTAATGATATGTGTTTGATTTTTGTAGAAAGAAAGGAGTACAGTCAAAGGAAGTAACAACAGCAATAGCACATGTTTTGTGTTTTTCCTTTTTGCTATACATATTTGATTTTTTGTAATACAAGTACATTCAAAGTTTTGTTGAAAATATTATTGTTTTCTTGCAAGTTTTCTTGTTTTTAATTGATCAATTTGGATTATTGAATCAGTGTTGAATCAGTGTTAATCATTTGTTTCGAAGATGCATCTATTCAATATTTAATATTGTTATGAAAATGTTTGTCTCATTACTATTAAAAAGTTTGTATACTATCTCAGACACTGGACATAAATTGGCTCAATCCAATCTTGAACATAATAATCGGACTTTATATAGATATGTTCGGACATGAACGGACAGGGTCCGAACTTTGAAAGAAATGGACAAGGCCCGATTAAATGTGAACAGTGCCCGGGCAATTTTATTGAAATTCGGTTTGGACAGGGCCGGGCTTTACTTTATACCATTTACTTTGGACATGGCCCGAGCATATTGTTCAGATATTTGAACAGGTTATGGTTTGGATCATATTTCGGCCCATTAGCAGCCCTAATAGAAGGGATTGTTACAACCTTCGTTTCGAATCGTTTTGAAATGATACCGTAGAATGAAAACACAGTTGTATAAATTGGTCAGGTGACTTATCACCTTGATTCCACCAAATTTAAAGGAAAAAAAAAAAAGTAAATCAAATAGATGATAAAAATAACAAAAAACAAAATAAAAAAACTTTTAAATAGCAGCTCAAGCTATGAACTGCCGTACTTTCAAAAACGTATAAAATCCTAAAAATTTGAAAATCTATCTAATGTAAGAATCACCGTTGTAACACCTTTCTTATGAGAAAAATAATATGGTACCTTATTTTAATTGAAAATTGTTGTGAATTATTATTTATTAGAATATTTTATAATTTCGTTTTTTATTGTTTGTAAGAATTTTCTTTTTATTATAACTTTTAGTAAAAATATAACTATCATAATAATTTTTTGAATAAAAATATGTTCTTTGTAAAATCCGACAACATAAACAAAAATTGATTAAATAAGTTTTATCTTATGATTGAGAAATTGGAGAATAAAAATGTTGATTAGTGATATGCTGGCTTACTGGCTATAAGATATGTAATGATATCTTCTATGAATAAAGTAAACAAGGATTAGATCTTTGTTTTCCATAATAAATAAATAAAACAATAGTTCTGAAATAGAAAGTGAAGTGATGGAAGAGCAGGAAGAAAAGGTACTCGATTTGAATTTTTTTATTTTTTTATCCATCCATAATAAATTAATTGAATAAAAAGATCTTATTTAAAGATGAATGTTATGTACAAAACAAAGATTGATTAAACTCAATGATGAACAAGATTTTCTGCACAAATGGGGGTAGAGGATTTGGTTCCACAGATAAATCATTCCGAAATAACCCCGCAGCAATCTGCGTGCTATATTCTTAGCAATTTATTGAATTTGCATGCGGATTTTGGAAGATGATTCATCTAATTTATTTTTGTTTGTATATGAATCTAAGCTCATTATAAATATGACAATTACTATTTGTTGTCCTTAAGGGCATCTAGATTGTGGATGAATATGAGGCTTTTTAAATTTTATATTCTAGATATTTTAATTTAATTGAGTATTTACCATGTGTACAAGTATATATAATTATGTTGTTCTTGGTAGAATCAGGAACTTAAAATATAAAGTGAAGTAAATTAATAGATAAAGTTAAGAGAAGTTGACACATGAGATGTTAATAGAGTTTGGTAGCTAAAGGTCTACGTTTTCGGAGCACCAGGACCGAAACTTGGCGTACCTTTCTATTACCTAGTGAGAAAAGAATACAAATTAGAACTGACGAGACAACACTCCACAACAGTCCGGCCCAAAGAAAAAAGAAGCACAAACGGCTCAAACAAAGAAAGAGCACACACGGCTCAAGTAGGCGAGCACAACAGAATATTGAAATTTAGGTGAAGTGGATTTGAGGTTGTTGCAAAGATATTGACATTTAAGCACAAGCAACAATGGACTGGCTAAAACTCTCAAAGGATTTCAAAAATACCGGCTCAAAGGCTGCAAGCTAGAGGGTTGTCTAATTGTGTGCTTGGAGGGAAACAACCAAGCCCTCTATTTATAATGAGATTTTAGAATCTCATAATATAGGATTTCATCCACACTCGTCGTGATAGTCAAATAATCATCACAACGGCTGAGACAGATCTCAAGATTCGCAGAATTAGGGTTTGCCAGTTTGCTTGTGCTTTGTTTTCGTTATTGACTTGCCTGAATAATTTGAATTTTGAAAGTTATTGACTAGATTCAGGCAGTCACAACCTCAGACCTACATTATCATATTTTTTATATAAATTAAAAACAATTAAAATGATAAAGTGTGATCTTCATAATTTTCATGATTCAACATCCAATCAGTATCCGACCATTCCATATAGCTCGTGTAAATCATATATCTGATCATTCCATCACGTATCCAATCATTCCATATAACTTGTTATCTTATGAATTATGTCGTGGTACTTTTTGTTGACTTTTCTTTGACAATCAGATTGATATAGCAATTATGTCTCATATAAAGAAACTGTAAGATTTAATGTTTAGATATTTTACAAATTAATCAAACAGTGCAAAAGATTGCTTAAAAAACATTATTGAATATTAATAAAAGATAATTTAACTTTAACTTTTGAATGCACATTAATTATCTATTCACTCCTTTCAAACAAGTATTTTTTATTATTTCGGATAATTTAATACCTTTATTTTTGTATTATACATGTAGATTTTTTGATGTGTTAGTAATTGAGACAAAATGATAAAATTTCAGATTGAATATCAGTTTTCTAATGTTTTCTTTTAATTCTATGTATATTTTTTTAAATGTAAAAGTCTTATTTATACTCGCCACACGTATTTGCCACAAGTCTATTTAGTCTGCCTTCTTTTGATCATAATTTATTTTCATTTTTTAAATGTTATTTATGGAATTTTTGGATTGATTAGTCTTGTTTTCATTTATTTCTATTTTTTAATATCATTTAAATAAATATGATTCTATTATCTATCTAATTAAGGTACACAAATTCATATAAATCATAGAAGAAAAAAAGAGAGTAACCCATATAACAATAATAATAACCATAATATGATAACATAGTGTTTCACAAAATGACAACAAATAATACAACTTAATTTGATAAAAAAAATTCTCTTATTTTTCCATTAAGCAACATAACAAAAATACAGATATGTACAAGTAAAAAGAAATCTCATAGCTATAGCTATGCCATTACTCATTAAAGAATAAGCTTTAAATTTGTATGTGAATATATTAGTCTATGTTTTACTGTTGAATAATTATTTTTTTCATTAGTCAATTTTTATAAAAAAGATGTCATTTTGTATAAGAATATTTTTGTTTTTCTAATATGTTTCCATTACAACGCACGGACACGATACTATAAAAAATTATATAATTCTAGTCAATTTATAATTTACTACTATAATAGTTACGAACTTATAAATACAAAAGTTTCAGTAAAATATAATTTGTACTTAAATCTAGTAAATTTTGAATGAATTTGTATTTGAGACGGGCCGGGAGGATTTTCAAGAACGTTAGTATTTCATTTCTTTTTGGAGGCGCAACTTCCCGATTTTTTTATTTATAGTACTAAACAAATCAAATTGATATAGGACCGGTTTTCCGAAAATTTGGAAAATTCCTCTAAGAATACAATGGTTTATTGGGCTCACCTTAATGAGCCGCAATGAATAAAAAAAATCGGCGCAACTTTACCTTGTAGTATATGACTAACGAGGAGGGTGAGAATCGGACGAAACCACCTTCGAGGCTTCGACCGGCCCAAATAGAAGAATTTTTTGGGTGGAGAAATTTTTAGTTTTTGAACGAATAGAATTGAGATGTCTGTTTTTAGTGCTGGAGAGGACAGAGTTTTCGAACATTTGTTTTTTTTGGATTCCCGACCCGACTCTCCTTTCTTTTTCGGATAGCAAACCAGTTACATCTTTTGTTTTCAATTTTGCAAGATGCAATGTTTAGGAATTATCAACATCGCTAGTGTCATTGTTTATTGTTTATTGTTAGCAAACTACCTTAAATAATATTAATCCATAGTAATATCAGATTACTTGTTGAACATATAAGTCATTTAAGTATTCAAAATCATTTAACTGAACATGAATTTTCATATTAAGCTGACAACGGTTGATAATTTCCCCAGACCAACTTTGATAATAGTTTTTTAGAAATTAAAAATTCAAATCTTTGAGAAAGAGATTGGTGGTTTTTTTCTTCAAAAATATATACAAAACTGCAAATGGTGTTCCAGCAAGTGAAGGTTTTTAGGATTAATGGTGTGATTTCAGTATTTTTGAAACTGCGACACTATTAGTGTAATTCTCTCTATTTATTTTTCGAAGAAAAAAATAATCTGTCTCCTTTTCAAAACTCATAATGTGTAGATAACATCAGCACAGTGTTGCAATTCGAACCAAAGTAGGTCCAATTAGGGGTCTGCTAACGGGGCGGGTCGGGGCGGACCGGATATACCCGGGGTCGGGTACGGATATGGGTCGGGTACGGGTATCACGGGTATTTCGGGGCGGGTATCACGGGTATTTTTTTCAAAACCCGTACCCTACCCAACTTATATCCGTGCCCGTGGTACCCGGCACGGGTAGAGCGGTCCGGGTAGGGTACCCAGTCCGGTCCGGTTTTTTTTTTTTTTTTTTCTGTTTTTTTTTTCGGCGGCAAATTCGAAATTTCAAAAAAATTTGAATTTTTTTTAATTTTTTTGATTTTTTTAACGGGTAAGGGTCGGGTCGGGCGTAAATCGGACCGGGTTTGCTCGGGTTTTGAACCAAATAACCGTACTCTACCCGTTTTATACCCATACCCGTGTACCCGTTTACCCGACCCATATCTGGACTCGGGCACAGGTACCCCAGGTACCGGGCACGGACGGGTCGGATACGAGTCCGCCCGGGTCGGGTATAAGCAATCCACTAGGTCCAATGGGCATCAGACCTACTTCGAAATGCTTGGTAAGAGTTTCTACTAGCTGATTTGGTCAAGCAGTTATGCCATCTGACTTAAGATTTCTATGCTTTTAAAAAAAAAAAACTGGAAAGAGAATATTTTACAGTTAGCGCATTGGGACCATTCTTTTAACTCGGTACGAATTTCAAAGCACCAAATAATGCTGGCCCCTATGCCATCTCGAATAGGCACCATTTTTGATAATATCTGAACCACCATCCAATACTGCATAGGATACTTGTTCCAAGCATTTGTGGTTGGCTATTAAGGAAACCAAATTGCAACGAGATAGGAGTAGATCCGATGGGTATTGGACCTAATTTTAGGTTCAATTAACTCTATCACCATACAATTAGTATTAAGATCTGTGTGCACGGAAATTGATAAGCCCGTTTTCATACAACTTAATTTGCTTATTGCATGCAAGCAGAGTAACAGCAAGGATTTCACACCTCTAGTAGCCACCGGGGCCCGCGCCCTTCCTTGCAGTGCAATCCCCAGCCAGATGCTTCTATAACTTGGCACCGTGGACTTCTTCAAACACTAGATGGGCCCCAAACATAGTAATGTGATCCATGTTTAATTCGCAAATTAAATATATTTTTTTTATGTTTTTTGAACAGAATATCAAATATGGGCCCCGAACATAGTAATGTGATCCATATTTAATTCGCAAATTAAATATATTTTTTTGAACAGAATATCAAATAAAATGTGAAAAAATATTAAACATTTTATTCGCAAATAAAATGCAAATTACAAATTATTTGAAAATAAAACACAAATTATTAGCGAATAAAATGAGAATTTTTTTTACTTTTTTCTTTGCTTCCTTGTGGTACCGAATTATTTTCGAATGATTTCCGAATTACGAATTTTTAACGAATTTTTAACCTTGCCGAATCGAACCCGAATAATTCATTTGTCACTATGCTATCAAAAGGCATTACCTCAATTACTGTTGTGAGCTCTCTCATATTCTATTTTTTTTTTAATAAAGATTGTAGATCAATTCTCAAAAAAATTATTCATACGGATTTCAAACCTACAACTTCTCACGTGGAGAGCCTTTGTCAAAAAAATTAATTTTAATTTTTAAAAATGAAAAAAAATGATAAATAAAAGTTGCGTTCATCGCACATTTCTTTAAAAAAAAAAAAAAAATTAGTTTAACCCTCGGTTCAAGAACCAACAATTATTTAGATTTTTGACATAATTATGTCACTTGACTGAACACTAATCATGTCCTTCGGAGTGCATCCATCACTATAGATAATATCGGAACTGTTTATTATAAATCTCAAAACAACCCTTCCTATCTAGAGGAAAAAATTATCGCGTGCCCGTAATCGAATGTTTTAAACTACGTGGGCTAACTACATAGATGAGATAAGATTGGACTATCCTATCCCTCGTCAAAATGTTGTCATCACAGGCAAAATTCATTAAATTTTCACAAAAATTTAAAAATTAAAACATTAGAAGCACATATCCACAACAATGTACAAACACATATATGATGTGATTACTTCTTTTGTTACAACTTACAATTTTTTTCCCCAAAGGAACCATAAGCTTGGAACAATGTCCAAAAGTAATTATAACAATATCATCCCATAAATAAAAAGAATGAGATGACCATATCAGTTTTTAAAATTGTATTCGAGTTGCCAAAAATAAAAAAACTGAACCTAATTGCTCACAACAAGCCACACAAACCCATAAAATGTTGCAAATACTGCACAAATTTTAAAATTTGGTCCTTGCAAAATCTCCATTCCTACATTACATTATCATCATATTCCGAGTTAGTTCAACATGAGAACAACAAACTATGAACTCCTTAGCAGTCATGTTAACAAGCTATATATACTTACCTCTTCTTGATCCGTTCATGGTGGAGATTATCACCATATCCATGGATTAATTTCTTGCAATTTTTGTTCTTGTTCGTCACTGCTTTTATCCAGAGAATCAAGATACTACAGTTTGAACTTAGAAGAAGAGGTCGCATGAACAAGAGTTGTGCCAAAAGATCTCTTCCTACGTTTAGATTGCTTTGATATACTATCACTAGACGATGATGTTGCATCGTCTGATGTTGCCTTATGCTCGGCTACACCGCTCTCTGCCCCAGTAGATCTGGAGTAACTACTTTCTGTGGAGGCACATGAAAGATCATCCTACGGAAACAAACATTAAATAAACTTTAGTAAAGTGATCCTCTGTTTTATTGCTATTTGTCCCTAGTTTATATCTGAAGTACTGAAAATTTGCTCTCATTCTTTTTGTTTTCTTATTAATTAAAACTTAAAAGAATCAACACATACAGTTTGTCAATATTTTCTTTTGTAGGATGATAATTTGTTTTCTTATACGAAGAGAACAAAAAATCAGGTTCCAAGCTACCGGAGCAAGGAATAATTTGTTTTATAGGAAATGCTTGTAAGTTTCAAAATCAGACCGACGAACAGCTCAACATTACAAAAGATCCCTCCTCAGAAAACATTATAAAAGAACAAAAGAAAAAAAAGTAATATAAATTTGAAGCAAACGGCATATACTTTTAACAAATTTGTGTTTTCTCCGAGGGCAAAACGCAAAATAAAGCTCTTCCCTCGATGAACACAAGAGTTATTATTGGAATTTAATGGACAGAAAGGCACAATTTAATAGGAATTTCAAGGTAAACTCAGCTAAAAGATAGCGCAAAAAAAAAACAAAAAAAAGGAGGGAACAAGAACATACCGCAGGTAATGTAGAAGAACTCGACGAATCATCGCTGAGTGGTGGGGCGAGTTTAAGAGGTACAACCTGGTTCTCTACCTCTCCTCCATCGACTATGCCGCTATGCTCCTCTCTCTCTGAGCATCTGCAACAGAGTGACGCAGCGGGACCCACTCTAGAGCCAGAAGCCAGCCAGGCAGTGCGGCCTAGGCACACGCGACACATCAGCACGCGAACGTGCCTCGCCACTAGAAAGTTCGCGCCGTGCACGGCCGCGTCGCAGCCCCAGCACAACGCGGCATCGTCCGACTCGCATAGCACTCGCGCAGCCGCAACGCAGCACAAGTCGCAAATTTTCTTGTTCATCTTCTCGGCCGTCGAATCAGTTTTCTTTTCTTAGAAAGTTTTGGTTTTTTGTGCGGTGTGGTTTGGAGAGAAGGTATTCGCTTTCACGGGAGATCTTTTTTATGGTGGTTTGAGGTTTGGAATCAAAGAGGGATTGATGACGTGGGAGGAGAATGGGGAGATCAAAGGTGAAATAACCAAAATGGGTCTGCGTTTATTCCCAGCCACAAGCACCTAATATTTGTCAGTTGCCACATATCATTTCACATCTAGGAGTCGAACTAGCGTCTATGCCGGTTAATTTGTCGCTTTTATGTTACTTTTTGGTTCGTTGATCATTTGATTGGGTGGGAGTCTTTTTTTTTCACCTGTTGTTTAAGACTGTTCAACGGTGAATTGAAGAATTGTTTGCGTAGTTTTGGCACAGTATTTATTTTATGAAAAATTATTTTGTTTGCGCCATATGCTTACATTTCACGTCAAATTTAGTCTAGTTTAAACGAGGATATGGAGTTAAGGAGATAGGAGTAGGTCCGATGGGCATTGAACCTACTTTTAGGTTCAATTAGCTGTATCACCGTACGATTAGTATTAAGATCTGTGCGCACGGAAATTGATAAAAACTCATAAGGATTTTAATAGGAATGCACGATTCTTGATGCAATTGGATGGCCAGATCACCCATCGAACCAAAGTAGGTCCAATGGGCATCGTACCTACTCCGAAGTGGGAGTTAAGAGAGTTTTTAATTTTTGTTTGCCTACCGTCTGCCAAAAGATCTTGAATATTATTGCTGTTAGAGTACGTACGGGGCTCATGAGGTTGACAAGTCACAACGCCATAGTTAATAGAGAAGTACAACTATTTTCATGGATGGTAGTATCATGGTAGTGAGTCACAAAATTTCTATAAACCAATTGCTTATTTATTTTTATTAAATATATGTATGAGATTCAATTCAAGTCGATTTTATAGCAAATTTCAGATTCAAGTCGATTGGACTAATGGCTTTGGACAGAATTTAATATGAGATTCTAACACGAATTGGATTTTGTCCAAAGGATTTTGGACAAAATTTTATCTAAAGCCGAGCCTTATCGTTTGATTTGCTTTAAAATTTGTACCAACATATTTAAAATTTAGTAACTTTAAATGACTCTGTAAATCTAAATAATCAGTGTAAATTTTTTACTCAGATCGAACAATTTACAGCTGACTTTGAATAAAATTTTGTTCAAAACTCTTTGGACAAAAAATCCACGCTTTCCAATAGGCGAACTAACAAATAAAAATAAGAACGTGCGGAAAAAGCAACTCAATTCGAAATATAGACATAATCCTCATACTTTAGTGTCCTGGTTTTTAAGTTTTTATTTTTATTTTTTTTATAAAACGCCGATATTACGCGTCTCAAATGAAACAATATTTTGTTAGATCTTTTTGCCTATAACTTGTTTTTGTGATAAATTTGCAGAAAAAATGTCATGATTTTTCTATTACCAAAAGTAGTTAAAGTAAAAACAAGTCATTTAAATTATAAAAAAATAGAGAAATATCTAGGTCTCCATTTAAGAAACTAAATGTTAATTAGTCTGCCTATTGAAAAAGATCGAGGTTTGTACAGTATATTTGAAATAAAAAGAGACATTCTTAGATGAATTTTATCATATGTTGATATTCGGTGTTAACTGTTAATTTTGTCAAAGAGAATAAATTTAAATAATATTATGGATTGAATTTTTGCATGAAAATTGCGGACTTAGTGTAGTGACACAAATTTTATCTCTCTACAGAGAGATCGCATATTTAATTTTCAAAAATAGCATTTAAAAGATGTTGTAGTGTATCCGAGATCCTATAATAATAAAAAAAAAACTCTTGTATGCTTTGAGAATACATGAGGTCATTGTTTATCCATAACTAATGGCATGTCAATCATGAATATTATATGTAATTATGTATCAATCAACTTGCTTTTTTTTTATTTTATTATAATTCTAGTTTGTACGTTTTTACTTGTTAGGATGGATGGCCATTATAATTCATATTAATAACATATTAAAAAATTGGTGGGGGGGGGGGGGGGGGTGGGGGGGGGGGGGGATTTAGACCACGCTTATTGAGAAAGGTGGTTGGTCTTTATTTGTTCTGGAGCTTGGACCTTTACTTTTTTTTTGGAGCAATTCCATCCCCTAATGCAATACCTTAATGAAAAAAGTATTAATTTCCAAAATACCAAAGAGATGGATATATGAAGATGATTGAGCTAGTTTTTGATATTGACATTAGGAAGGGGTCTTGAGACTGCAAGAACTAGAAGCCAAAATTTCAAAATTATTATAATTGATTAGCTCAAGCTAATTAATAATGATGTGGTTGGTTTTATTGTATAATAAGTTATCTTTGATAATTTGTCATGTCGCTCAATTAATAAATATATAAAGTCATTTAGTTTTTTTTTCCTATCAAAACATAGCATAAAACAAGGAAACAACTGAGCTGACAATAAGAGGAGAATCACACCAGATCCAGTTTTTGCTTTTTGCATTTTGACAGAATACCTCTGTTTTAATTAGGGGATATACTAAGAATTATAATTAGCTGACAATCACGATGTCTAACAAAATAATTATAACAATTAAATATTTATTTTTTTATGATTTAGATATGGCGTGCAGTAAAATTGAAAATAATTTAAGTGCATTGCCATTGCATTATGCAACTGCCGAAAAACATCATTAATCACATAGACAGGCTAAGAAGGAGTTTTCTTTGGAAAGGGCAAGAACAGTGTAAGCCAATCAATTGTCTGATGAACTGAGAAAGAACATGTGCCTTAAAAAAGAAGGGGGGCTAGGGATAATTGATATTGCTGACCAAAATGCGGCATTATTAATTAAGTGGCTATGGAAATTACATCATGATTTCAATGGCCTTTGGGCACAGACGCTACTATCCCTTTACGGGCTTTCCCACCACTGGGACTTGGGTACATAGGGTTCGTACTTCTTGAAAGCACTAACTGAATTCAGGGACTTTTTTAATTGCTCGATAAGTTCAGATCAGGAAAGGGTTAGGTGGAAGTGGACGGAGGGGGAGGTTTTCTCCACGGCATCGGCATATAAAACCTTACACACAAAGGAAATCAACTGCCAATTTCATAGAGTGCTATGGAAAATCAAAATTCCGTCAAAGGTTAAGGTGTTTTGTTGGCTTCTTATCAATGATAGGATATTAACGAAGGAACACTTGCAAAAGAGAGGCTACCCTATAGAGGGAGTGTGCGTGATGTGCATAAATAATGCGTTCGAATCAACAGATCAATTATTTTGGAAGTGTACCATGGCATGTGCGTTCTGGTGGGGCTTCTTGGCATCAATCAACCTACCAATCCCGGCAGGGAATGGAGTCACTGAATAAATCTGGTGGGAACATAGAAAATCTCTGCAGGGAGCGATGAGGAAGAATTGGGATGAGGCGTGGGCACTGAGAGTTTGAACGTTATGGAAAGAGAGAAATCAGAGGATTTTCTCTTTAAAAAATAAACAAGTGCATAGATTAATAGATGAAGCAGTCTAAAAAATTACGCTATGGAAAAATAATCTCTAATAGGAGGTTAGGAAGGGGCAGAATGGACACAAGGGACCATGCATGGTTCTTCACTGGGTGGCTTAGCGTGTTATTTACTAGTTAAATTGTAAAATGTTAGAGCAAAAACATTATGTAAATATTCCTTTTTATTAATATATTGTCAGCTGACTACTTGTCAGCTGTCCTCAAAAAAAAGAAATGCCCATAAGTTGAGACTATAAAACTGAATCATTAATTTTTAAAATTGCTAGCTAGTTGCAAACCGGATTTTAATTTATACTTATAAATTAAGATATTTTGTAATTAATATTATTATCAGAATTATCAAATAATTGTATTGTTAACATAATATTATCTTTATTTAAAAGAGGAAGCAATCAGCTACTGGCCCGTCAATTTAATTATACGAATGGAATATTATATCCATCTCATTTAATTGTAACAATATTCTTTTATAACTGATGCTTGTTTAAAAGGAACCATATGATTTCGACCTTTTTTCAAATTAAAAAAAAAATTATAATACGAAATTTCAAATTGAGGTTAAAACACAATATTGATTTTTGGTATTTCAACGCACCGTCTAACCGCGTTTTCGAATGGAGCACAACAATTAATAATCCATACCAACTGATGCCTGACATGTGCATCATTATCTGCCAAGAGAACTAGGTCACATCATTCGATGAGATATTTTCACTTATACATGGCGAAATCTAGACCTTCTCTTAGGTTGTGCCACGAGGGCCGCACTATGTCTGTGGGCTGTGATCTGTGGCTCTCCTTCAGTCCAACCGATCTCAGGGACCCACTTGATCCCGAAGTTGTTGCGTATTAATCACAACTTTGAAAATTCTTTGCTAGACCTGGTTCATCAGAGCCACACGCTGGAGAGAGCTTGAGAGAAGGACAGTAGGGACGGATCCGTATCCTCCCAAGTACCTGATTCAACACAATTGAAATGGACGGTCCAGATTTAATTTCAGCCGGAGGGGGCTCGAGATGGCGTTAGGAACGGTATTATTGGAGCTTTGAGATTCGTGTCAAGTTCAAAGTTCCGATTTCAGACTGTCCGATTCAATTGTACAAGTCAGGTAACCTGAGGGGATGTGAATTCAGTAGGGACGACCCGGATGAAAAGGAAAGACCGATAGGAGTCGATGCTGATTTTTTCAGTTGCTGATGTGGAAGACCCACGTGATTCGTGAAGCAGTTTAGTTGGACGCCTAAAGACTGGATTGACTGGTTTAGGTACATTTGCAGATAGGCCTTCGACTGTTATTCATATTTATCTAAATTTTTAGATTCGATTTGAAGAGTTCTTTTTATTTTTAAGTTAACGAAAAAAACTTATATTTTCAACTGGGTTAAATTATTTAGTTGATTTGGAATTTTTATCTCTCGTATAAAAATAATTGTTTTAATAAATTTTGCTACGAATAAAAGGAGATAATAAATTATGCTACAAACAAATTCATGTCAAATCGTCTCCTTTTATTTTAATCAATGAAATATAAGAGCATAGTAAGACATAATAAATAGGAGTCAAATTTGAATATATAATTTGAGTTCATATTAATTAGTAATATTTTATATGTTTACCATGAAAGTAACTTAGAATAATTATTTACTTCTTTCTGATCTCCACATTTATGGCAATTTAATATTACCATGAATTTTGTATTATGATTTACTATACTTTTGCATGTTAATGACAAACATAATATAAATATAATTCATTTGAAATTTCTAACAAATGAGGTGGGCATGTGAAAAGTAGTAGTAAATCAAGCGGTCCATGTGGACGGGCCCTTGGAGGAGCCAAGCCAAGCATTAGCCGGAAAGATATTTTCCCACATCTTGTATGATCGTATCCTTCCTGCGTGGTCACCGTGCTCGGGCAAGTCCTGGCCATATGTTCATATTTTATTCTTTCTCGAAGACCTTACTGGGCACTGCGGGGCCCGCAGGAGCAATTCAACTTTCGGGATGACCGATGAATATTAGCAAAGAGGCGAGCCATTGTGGTTGGCCGAGGTTAACTTGTCAAAGCTGTCGAATCAAAAATAAAAGCCCTCGTTGTGGTTTGGGTTTCTGTCCGAAGGTATTTGGACAGGAGTTCACTCCAAAGCGTTTCTAAGCCGCTAGATCATATTTTACCAGAACTGATTAAATTAATTCTAATTAATGTTAACTTTTCTCCGTTTAGATCATATTCTCCGTTAAGCAAAAGAAATGGAAATGACCTCCTTTATTTTCTCTGTTAGTCGAGGAATCAAGGAAGGAAACAAATTTTCTTTCCACAATTCAAATTAAAATCGAAGAATCAGCTTTATGACAATGAATATTTCTTCCATTATCGTTTTTTTCTCCAATAATTTTATGCAAATCATGTTAGATTTATTGTCAACTTCGTTGGATTTAATGCTAACATTGAGCATATATGTAATCTAATTATAGATTATTTACTGTCATATATAGTTGTTAATTAAAATGATCAAATAAGATAATAGACAATTAATATATTTATTAGAATGTGGTCCATAAATGTGTAGAATAATTTAGGCAAAGATCAAATTATTAATAGACTGATTTAGAAATTTGCAATTCAAAAAAGTACATTTTCAGATGTCGAAAATCTGCCTTTATGGAGGATTGTGCTGTCAGCACGGATATCGATGCAGTCGCACAGATTTTGATGCGCCAGCACGGTTTTTGATGCACAGCTCATTATACCTTTTTCAAATTGGCAGATAACCACAATGGTTATTATATATAAGGATTGGTCCCCAAGGCACAAGGTAACCAAGAAAAGAACATAAATTGAATATATATTTTTCTCTTAAGAAAAATATAGTTCTGTGTGTTTTCTCTTCTTCTTTCACCATCAAATAATAAAGAAGAGAAATCCATTAGAAAATATGGAGATGATTTCTCAAGGGCCACACCTTGCTGTCTTGGAAGACTTATTACTCGAACCGACGACAAAAGGCGAGAATGACTTTTTGCCATTGAAGACTTGTCTCGTGTTCACAGAGACGACTTGTTCTGCTATGACTTTGGTTATTCCATGACAAACGACAGGGAATCATGTATTATGTTCCGCACTTATGATTTATGTTTTGGATCTCTTTGGTATATGACGGTGTTTAGGTTAAAGTGGGGAATTGTTTCTCCTTTTTCAGAGTATAAGTGTTTGACTCCTTGATAAGATATAATTGTTTGATCTTTAGATAAGACATAATTGTTTGGCCTTTTATAATTCCCCTACAAATCATCCATATATGATCTTAAAAAATACACTGCATCAAAATCCCAATCAAGCTTTGAAGCAATAGCTGCCATGGCCCATGGCTGGCGAATAATGAATTTCCTCTCTTTGACAAAGACAAATTAGACACTATTATCAGGCTCAACATTGCTGAATTTCCGCAGTATTAAAGCTTCTTAATATGATAATCTTCTAAATACCAAGAGTTAGTTTATTTTTCTTTTGCTATAGTTCCTAATTGGTCCATAATTGACGCTGATCAATAGAGGATCTCAAGTGCTCGAAATCAAAGTAAATCCACATATCATTCGCTTCTTCATTTTACCCCAAGAGGAATACATCGACCAGAGACAAATGCTAAGATCCAGTGTTATCAGACTGGACCGGCAGTTTAACCGAAAAAAATTAGACCAGAATTCTATCCAATTTGGTTCCTTTATATGACCGTTTAAGTATTTGGTTCAGTCAAAACTGATTTTGGCTGAGCAGTTTCCTGAAAAATAACGGATCAACCAAGACATTAAACCGCTTTTGTGGAAGCTATGTCGAGTAGAGCCTTTTACGTGGCATTCTGCTAGCCATCCATGTAGGATTGTGAAGGGTTCCTCTAGTGGAAGCGCCAATCAACCTAGAGAATAGGATCTCGATTGATTTCATGAGGAGGAATGAGATAGGGCGGTGCTCTCCTTCTAGAAAGGATAGGACTGATTTTGCAATGGAGGTATCAAACTGAGAAAAATAGTTTCCTTCTTTAGAGAGAGAAGAATGAAAAATGAAAAATGGTTTCTTTTTTTTATTAACGGAAAGAATCTAACGCTGTTTACATTAATTTAATCATTTCTGATGAGATATGATCTAGAGGCTTAGAACCCATTGGAGTTGAATTCCTGTCCAAATGCCTTCGGATAGGAACCCAACCCCTCGTTGTAACCGCCAAATGTTTAACGCGTGTCTCCCAGGAAAAGTGGCTCCACTGACCAGCTCTCATCGGTCCAACAGCCTAAACATTCGTAGTTGCATTTTTCAACCAGGCCAGTATTAACGTTCGGCCCAATTTTGAGTCCCCACAATTGATAAGATTTGTTTCACTCGGTTGAACAATCGTCTCCGAAGAAAGAGAAACGGATGAAGCAAGAAAACGATTTTTCTCTTGATTTTGAATCCAACGATCAGACCTGGCTAAGCTTTTAGGTAGGAATAAAAAAGGCAAACTGTACGCCTTCTTGCTACAGCGAGGTTTGATTCATCTAAGAAATTCCCGTTTACCTTTTTTTATTTTATTTTATGAGTGAGGCTATTGTACCATGCACAGTTTATATAGGACTGCGTTATGGATTTAAATTTTCGACTTGAAAGTTCTAATGATAAATCTAAATCATTCAACATAGTTTGTATAATATGTACTTGTAAACTAAATTTGATAATTTTTAAAACCTTTTTACTATTTTTTAGATGGATAGAAAATCACTTCTTTTGAATGATCCATAATAAATAGTAAAAAGGTTTTAAAAAAAATATAAAATTTAGTTTGCTAGTACGTATTTATATAGAAACAATATTGAACGTTCCGGATCGATTGTTAGAATTTGAAAACAAAAATATTAATTCATAGTACGATCAATCCAATCTATGCATAGTACCATAGCCTCACTCTTTTCATTTTAATTTGATTTGTTAGGTAATGCTTATCTCTAGAGTAGACTACAAGTGTCTGATTGCACTTGCTCAAGGGGAGGGTAGAACTCTGAGGTTATATAATAATGTCAAATTAGTCCCTTTGTGTTGAAAAATAAAATAGGATTCAAAATTATAATAACTAGTTTATTTACTAAAATAGAGAATAGTGTATTATTATTAATAGAATAGAAAATAGTGTCCTGTAATTAATAGCAATAGGGAATAGTACATTTGAATAGCTAGTTTTTATTATCTTGTAAGGATAAATAAGGACACTTGTAATAAGGAAAATAAGATAACAAATACAATTTGTTTTCTTAATCTTTGCTCTCTTCGTCTTACAAATAATATCATGGTATCAGAGCTATAAGAGTTCTGTGATCGAAAAAACACAAAATAACAACAAAATTTAGTAAAAAGAAAGATGGTTCAAGAAGGTCAAATCAAGGCAATGAATTTTTTCAAGTTAACAAACACTTTGCTCAATGGAAAAAATTACATGCCATGGACAAGAGAAACAACCAAAGCCCTGAGTGGTCGAGAGTTGTTACAATACATTGCCTTGATTAGAGAAAATTCTCTAATAAAAGTGGATTGCCACTTTATTAGAGAAAAAAAATTCAAGCAAAGAAAATTGAAACACCATATGTAACAAATGAATATCAACTTGCGGATATCTTCATCAAAGGCTTGGGTTCAACTCAATTTGAGAAAATTACAAGCAAGTTAAGATTGTACGATATATGCATTCTTAGCTTGAGGGGGGAATATTGAAAAATAAAATAGGATTCAAAATTATAACAACTAGTTTATTTACTAGAATAGAAAATAGTGCATTTCAACAGCTAGTTTTATTGCCTTGTTATAAATACTACGTTACTCGAATACTCCGAATTAGACTTCGTATCTGTAACGGATACGATACCGATACGGTACTGGTACGTATCTATATGTATCTGACACACTGGCTGGCATATCAGCTTATGTGGCGTGTCTCGACCACTTACTGATCGATACGCAATTAAAAGTTACGGACACGGGAGATACGGCAGTGAGCGATACAGTACCGGTATGTATCTATACGGATGCGCCATTAAAGTTACGGACACGGAATTTGCAAAATGAACATGGATGAGATACGACGAGCGATACTGGTCTCCAATGCCAGGTTTTAATTTAAAGCTTCAAATTCCCTTCTGCGCTACAGCTTCAGCGTTTTTCTTAAACGCACAACCCAAATCTTATCTATACGGCATTTCAAGAATTTTTATATATTTTGGTCATGTTTAGTTGTGAAGTAACTTTAAAGCGGAGTAAATTGCTTACTCCAAACTAAGATGGAGTAAGCTAAACCACCTCTCTAGGTGGAATAAGTTACTCCAGTTTATCTCACTTCTTACTCCTTCTATTTTACTCCTCGTTTGACTCCTTAAACGTAGAGTAAGGAGTTTACTTCACCTCTTACTCCACAACCAAACATGACCTGGGACTAACCCATCAATACGAACCGGACTAACCCATTAATTAATTATTTTCTTTTATTTAATGCTACACCCACTCTTCTCTGTTATTTAATGGATAGCAGAGGTATGAAATTGGTCAAAGTTTTGAGTCCGGTAATTTTCATTTAAATTATAATATTTGCATATTATGATATATATATTCAATAAGTTGGACTCAAAAATTTACAAATCATATTTTATGTTTCTGTGCATGATTTGAACTAAATTTTAAACTACCGTATAATAAGTGCTGAATTAATAATAAAATTAAAATAATAAAAAATAATATATATAATAGACGTATCGTATCCTAGATTTTTAAAAATTACCGTATCACCGTATCCGTAACCTATCTGATACACTACTCATACCTGTATCCATGCAATATATTAAATAGAGACTTGTAATCAGAAAAATAAAATTGCAAATACAATTTGTTTTCTTAATCTCTTCTCTCTATGTTTTACAAACAATATCACTTTGACGTCTGTTCATATTTGTCAATAGCTTTGCTGATAGGAATAATCACAATGAAAATGGGTTATTTGTCTCAATTCTACTCTTCATTTCTTATAATTAAATTGATTGTATCGTTTGACTGAGACTAGTCTTGGCTTTCTGGCACTATCTGATAGTATAAAATTAGTGTGTGGCATTTAACAATTTGATCAGCTGATTTCTTGGAAACCAGGATCAGTTAGAGATCTAGCTTTAAATAATCCTTGTATTAGGTGCTTTGTTCCTGACAAGCAACTTTCCCGGAAGAATTGTATGCGCAGATGGTGTAAACGGACATTGTCAAAGTCAACGCGCAAGGTGTTAAGCTTTTGATGTCAACTTCTGATTAAAATAAACAGCTTGAGCTGCATCAATTGATTTATTTATATACTTTTATTCATCTCAGCCACTGTTTGACTGGGACGTCAGAACCTCATCTGCTGAATGACTGGGCCATTAAAGAGTGGCTTGGCTGCTAAGGCCATTTTTACAAAATTGTTTGAGATCTTCATCTGTTAATAATGCACTTTTGTATAACCACGATCATATGGAAACAGATACAAAAGCACATAGGTTACCTGCCCACTACAGAGCCATTATCCTTTTAACTACATAGATCCTTCTTAATATATATATTTACCTTTTCATTAATTTTTCTTATTGTGACACTTGTAGTACAAAGAAGAAGAAGAATACAAATCAATAAAGAGACACTGTCTGGAGGATCAGGTGCTTATTCAACAGTTTCAGATGATGGTGTGGTGCAAGAAGGAGGTTTAAGCTCACAGTTTTTCGATTTCTATACTATTGCAGAAGCAACTAACAACTTTAGCCAAAAGCTTGGCGAAGGCGGTTTCGGTTCAGTATATAAGGTAAAATGCCCAAAACTAATTATTGTTTATAAAGATATTATAAACCAACAAGATATGGTAATTTTTGCAGGGCAAGTTACCAAGTGGTCAAGAAGTTGCAATAAAGAGACTGTCAGCAAAATCTGGTCAGGGTTTGAAAGAATTTCAAAATGAGGTCCAAGTTATATCAAAACTCCAGCACAGAAACCTGGTTCAACTTTTGGGTTGTTGCATCTATGGAGAAGAGAAGCTTCTTCTCTATGAGTTCATGCCAAACAAAAGCCTCGATACCTTTCTTTTTGGTAATGATCATTTTTCTTTTAGTTTTTTTTTTATAATGCTTCTTTCACAATATATGAGTTTGATTTTTCTACAATTTGGCATGTTAGATGTAAAAAAGGCAAGAGAACTGAACTGGGAGAAGAGGTATAAGATTATTCAAGGAATAGGCCGGGGTTTGCTGTACTTGCACCAAGATTCAAGATTAAGGATTATTCATCGGGATCTTAAGGCAAGCAATATTTTGCTGGATGAAGACTTCAACGCTAAAATATCTGATTTTGGGATGGCACACATTTTTCCGGATCACCAAATTCAAGCTATGACTAATAGAATTGTGGGAACATAGTGAGTGCCCAAAAGTGCCCTTCTCTTATTTATTGCTTTCTTTTCATTTATTTATATATTTTCCACTTTTTATTCACTCTTCTGTTGTGAAATTGAAGTGGATACATGCCGCCTGAGTATGCATTCCATGGGAAGTTTTCAGAGAAATCAGATGTTTTCAGTTTTGGTGTTTTGTTATTGGAGATCATCAGTGGCAAGAAGAATAACTCCTCCATTGATTCTGACCTGTCTCTTAATTTTCTGGGTTATGTAAGTTCACAACCATTCATATTGATTTCTTTATTTACCTTGACATCATTTTTTGCATGAAATGTCTCAGACTTCAATGCAATAAATACAGGCATGGACAGTTTGGAAAGAGGACAGATCAACTGAATTAATCGATCCTTCCTTACACAACTCAAACTCTAACAAAGAAATGTTAAGATGCATCCATGTGGGACTATTGTGTGTGCAAGAGCTACCGGTCGATAGACCAACCATGTCCTTGGTAGTTACAATGCTAAGCAGTGACTCAGCCCTCCCTGCTCCAAAAAACCCTGCCTTCATTTTCGAAAGTTCAAATTCAGGGGATGATAATTTGCTAGTTGCTTGCTATTCCGTGAATGGTTTAACTTGTACCAATCCAGATGCCAGATAATAGCAATTTACTGGATTCTGTAGTAATTCTTCTTCACATTTTGCTAAGGAACAGTACAAATTGTTGGTTCTGGTTGTATGTGATTCTAGCAGAAGTTAATTGTTGGCTTGTGTAATCTTTTGTGATAATTACGAATTATATAATTTATAATACTGTATGATAATATTTTCTCCTGTTGTCCATGCAAAATTTCAATTATCTTTCCTTGCATACAGATTATCCATTTCTATGAGGATCCAGCAGTAGAGTTAACCTTTTTTCCCTGATGTATTTCAATTGCTTAATGTCAATTATCCTTTTCTTGCTGTTAGGGAAAGAAGCAATACAAAAGAATACAAAAATAACAAAAAGCAGTTGATTTCTTTAAACTAGTCAAAGGATATTGTTGAGATATTTGTATCTTTATCGTTTGTTTTATTAGAATAGTTTTGGGAGGCCTATCGGTAAATAGGCCATTATGAAATAGTGTAGGGGGTTATTTGTATGAGTGCTTTGTAAGGCTCTATATAAGTCCAAATTATTAATCAATAAAGTAACTTTTGGCTGAAATCTTTATGGTATCGAGCCTAAACTCTAGCCGCCACTGTAGCAACCGCGCTACTGTAGCAGCCGCCTCTCTCTCTCCAACCGATTTTCCTTCTTTTCTCTCTAGCCGCTTCCTTCTATTCTCTAGGCCAGCCACCACCTAGGCTTGTTTGATTGAGGTCGGCCGGTGTGGGGGGGCTATACCCCACGATACCCATAGGAGGGTTGATCGGGTTTGGATCTCGATTTTTGATGAGTGGATAAATCAAGATCGGGTCAAGAAAAGGAAGTGAGGGGGAGATGAGTAAGATCTAGATCTTGAGGGTGCAAGATCGGGTCTAAGAAAGGAAAAAGGAGGATCGGGACTTAGATTGGTGCTCGGATCAATGTCAGAGGAGGAGACTGGGAATGCGTTTGCGAAGGCTTGCGCGAAGCTGACCTCTGATGAGATGACTGTCATGGTGCGACGAGCGTTGGCCGTGTACCAAACTTCTGTTGAGAGCAAGCCGAAGGTGCAGAAAGTTGAGCTGCCACCTATCGACATGAGACTCGAAGGGCCAGAGGAGAGCCGGAATAGGCTACAGGCTAGTGTAGCAGGACTTTCAGGGATGAAGTCAGCACTAGCGGTGTCCAACTCAGGTCACACAGGGTTCAGAGGTGAGTCTCGACGGTGTTACAGATGTAGTGAGATAGGTCACCTGAAACAGACTTGTTCTAAGTCACCTAAGAAGCGAGATGCAGGTGAGAGGGGGCAGTCTGGAGGTCGTGGTTATGGCCGGGGTGGTAGGAGAGGTGGAAGAGGAGACTACCGGACAAATCTGATGGTAGCAGAAGGCGAGAGTAAGGAGGTACTGAAGAGGAAGCAGAAAGCAGCAGGTAATGGGAAGAGTGTGGCAGAGGACGCATCTACCTTATCTTCACTCAGGGGTAACTTTGTGTGTTTTGCTCAATCAACCACAGGTGTTTGTTATACACTTGCTCTTGCTTCCATACCCACCACTAGATCACCAGATTGGATAGTCGACTCTGGTGTAACTCGTCATGTGACTGGTGCTGCTAGGGAGTTTTCCACCTATACTCACCTAGCAGTCCCAGATAGCATTCAGACAGCCGATGGTACGGCCTAACCAGTGGTTGGTAAGGGTACCGTGAGATGTACCAATTCAGTGACTCTGACAAATGTGTTGCATACTCCTTCCTTTTCGGTAAACCTGGTGTCCATTAGTGCTATTATTCATGAGCAGAAATACATTGTGACCTTTGATATTCCGATGATGGTCTTTCAGGAGAAGGGAACAGGTCAGATACTTGGGACTGACAAATGGTGTGATGGGTTGTGGTACGTGGATAGAAAAGGGATGGACACAGCGCTGGCATCTGTGGTCGATAGAGTGGAGGCAGGAGGATCTAGAGTGAGTGTGGAGGATGAGTTGCTTCTGATTCATCGGCGGATGGGGCACTCTTCCTTCAGTCTGCTGGAACGTTTGTATCCATCAAAGTATGAGAAAGTTGACAAACAGAAACTTGTGTGTGATGGATGTGAGTTTGGAAAGAATACAAGGAGTTCGTATGCAAGCTCAGGAAGTCGGAGTTCTCATGCCTTTGATCTGGTACATTCAGACGTATGGGGACCTTATCCTACGACGACTGTGAATGGGTTTAGATATTTTGTATCCTTCATCGATTGTTTTTCTCGTGTGACTTGGATTTATCTGATGAAGAACAAGAGTAATGTGTTTTCTTGCTTCAAGGACTTTCACAAAAGGGTTCAGACTCAATACGGTGCAGTTGTGAAGGTATTGAGGTCTGACAATAGAACAGAGTACACCAACAGGGCGTTTAGGGAGTACTTGTCATCTCAGGGAATATAGCATCAAACCACGTGTCCATACACACCAAAGCAGAATGGGGTAGCAGAATGGAAGAACAGGCATCTCCTTGAGGTAGCTCGGAGTATGATGATTTCGATGAATGTTTCGAAATATTTGTGGGGACAAGCAGTCCTGATAGCCGCACAATTGATTAATAGAATGCTATCTAGAGTATTAGACTGGCAGACTCCGTGTGTGATGTTGAAAGGAGTTAATGAGGGTATTCTTACTCTAAAGGTATTTGGTTGTGTGTGCTTTGTGAATGACAACAGACCAAATGTTGGAAAGCTGGATTCGAGGGCTGTGAGGTGTATCTTTGTGGAGTACTCAGCTACTCAAAAGGGTTATGTGTGCTGGAGTCCGGAAGAAAGGAGATTATTTGTGAGTATGGATGTTCATTCCGCGAGCTCGAACCTTTATACTCCTCAGAGACTACATCACCATTTGGAGACTCGCTCGATACAGGAGGTATAAGGTGAAAGGGGAAGAGTAGTAGTGATGGTGAGATGAGGATGG
Source organism: Carex sylvatica (assembly GCA_964058845.1). Taxonomy (NCBI): domain Eukaryota; kingdom Viridiplantae; phylum Streptophyta; class Magnoliopsida; order Poales; family Cyperaceae; genus Carex; species Carex sylvatica. The sequence goes on from CAXKVR010000187.1 coordinate 49,026, forward strand.
TGAGTGTGGGTGTTATTCCTTGCCCACTGGTGGATTCGGCTAGGGTTGAGCAGAAAAAGGAGGATTCGATTGTGGTTCAGCCAGAAAAGGAGGATTCGGCCAGGGTTGAGCCGCAAAGGGAGGATTCAGCTGTGGGTGAGCCAGAAGTTGAGAGGAATGAGCCTGAATGTGGTAAAACTCAGGCTCAGGGGGAGTCGAGATACCGTGAGGTGTATGTGAGAAGAAATAAGCAAAGGGAGGGAGCCGTGCCTACAGTGCCACCTGTGCCAAGTCCATTGTCCCTGCCTAATCCGACTCCTGAGACACTTACACCATCCACCTCAGACTCAGAATACACAGGTGCTATGGTTCCTCTCTCTACTTCTCCCACTCCCCTATCAGTAAGGAGGACTCCTCGCGAGAATGCGGGTATTCCTCCTGACTGATATGGTTTTCGGCATGAGATTGCCCAGTTTGTCTCTTACTCACACATATCACCGGTACATAGAGCGTTCATTGCAGCATTAGACACTGTCTCTATCCCTAAGTGTTGGCAAGTTGCTAAAGAAGATCCGAAATAGAAAGCAGCCATGCTAGAAAAGCTCGAGGTCCTTTTAAAGAACAAAACTTAGGAGCTTGTGTCACTACCACCAGGCAAGAAGACTATTGGATGCAGGTGGGTCTTCATAGTCAAACAGAATCCAGAGGGTCTAGTTGAGCACTACAAGGTGAGGTTGGTAGCGAAGGGGTACAGTCGGACCTATGGCATCGACTATGATGAGACCTTTGCACCCGTGGCGAAGATGAGCATAGTAAGGACACTGGTTTCCATGGCAGTGAATGGAGGATGAAAGTTACACCAACTCGACGTGAAGAATGCATTTCTTCATGGTGATTTGTTGGAGGAGGTGTATATGGAGATTCCATCAGGGTTTGGTACGAACCAGACAGTGGATAAGGTGTGCAGGCTCAAGAAGTCACTTATGGGTTGAAGCAGTCTCCCTGGGCCTGGTTTGATAGGTTCAGGATGGCTATGGCGGGTATGGGCTATCAGCAGATCAATGTTGATCATACGGTGGTCACATTACTATGCTGGCTGTGTATGTTGATGATATGATTATTACCGGGGATGATGAGGGGGAGATTGCAAAGTTGAAGGCAAAATTGGAAAAGGAATTCGAAGTGAAGGATTTGGGACAGCTTAGATACTTCCTTGGGATTGAGGTGGCTCGCGGAGCAGAGGGGATTGTTCTGTCCCAAATGAAATATGTCCTACATTTGCTCACAGAGACAGGCATGTTGGGGTGCAGGCCTACAGTTTCTCCAATTGATGTGAAGGCCAAGATAAGTGTAGAGGCAGGAGAACAGGTTGATCGTGAGAGATACCAGAGACTGGTAGGCAGATTGATCTATTTGACACATACACGTCCCGATATCTCATTTGCAGTAAGCGTGGTGAGCCGCTACATGCATGACCCTAGGAAGGGCCATATGGACACAGTGTATCACATTCTGAGGTACTTGAAGAGTGCACCAGGGAAAGGCTTGATTTTTAGACATAATGGACACATGAACATTGAGGGCTATTGTGACTCTGACTAGGCCAGTTGCCAAGATTACAGAATGTCCACAGCTGGCTATTGCATGTTTGTAGGGGGCAACTTGGTCTCTTGGAAGAGCAAGAAGCAGCCAGTTGTTGGGAGATCGACAGCAGAAGCTGAGTACAGGGCTATTGCATTGGGAGTTGCTGAGATGTTGTGGCTGAAGAGGTTGTTGGAAGAGCTCAAGGTGAATCACGGAGCTCAAATGAAATTGTGGTGCGGTAGCAAGTCAGCGATCAGCATTGCCAATAATCCTGTGCAGCATGACAGAACCAAGCATGTGGAGATCGACAGGTTCTTCATAAAGAAAAAGCTAGAAAGTGGACTATTGGAGTTGAGTCATATAGCTACTGGAGATCAAGTAGTTGACTGTCTCACAAAAGGACTTAACTCAATAGATCTAGATAAGTTTTGTGACAAGATGGGCTTGATGGATATCTTTTGCCCATCTTGAGGGGGAGTGTTGAGATATTTGTATCTTTATCGTTTGTTTTATTAGAATAGTTTTGGAAAGTCTATCGGTAAATAGACCATTATAAAATAGTATAGGGAGTTATTTGTAAGAGTGCTTTGTAAGACTCTATATAAGTCCAAATTATTAATCAATAAAGTAACTTTTGGCTGAAATCTTTGAAATCTTTAGATATTATCTCAAAGTTTTTGTACAATTTCGGTGACATACAGTTGGTCCCACCAATGTTTTGTTGAGAATTCAATATATTATTACTTGACGTAAAATCAACCTAATAAAATAAGAAAAATTAGTGGAACAGTGTCCACGTATTGAAATTGCGGATTGTCCAGTAATACACCAGCTCGCTATGACAAACTAAAGTATACTTATATTGAGGTTTAACTTAAATTCTGACAGCTAATTTCTTTTTAGGATCAATACAGCTATGAACCTGTCGCTAACCTCTCTCTTACGTCCCACGTGCTTGAAGATATTTTCGGCAGCATGTTGAGAACAATACCGATGTACACATTGATCAGTAGACTCATTCCATTCGAGATCCGGATCCTGAAACACGGCTTTAATTTCCAAATGTCTATCCGATATGACACAAAAGAATCGATTATCTCCAATTACTTCCAACCTCAACCATCTCATAAAAAAACCCTAGTTGTTAGCGCTTTCTTTCTCCACAATTGCAAAAACCAATGGAAGCAATTGATTTTCGGCATCATACATATATGCCATTAACAGCCTATCTTGGTACCGTTCCGACATGAAACATGCATCGATACTAATCACTGGTCTCAAGAATGGTATCGCTATAATACACGCTCCAAATGCCCATGCCGCTCTATGGAAATGCCTATCAGTTTCTCCAGAAATTGGGATCGAGATCACACAATACTTAGTTCCTGAATTGTTTCTTTTTATGGCTTCCAATAGTGGAATAAGAAAGTTGTATGAGTTCTCCCAACTCCCAAACAGTTTTGCAATAGCAAGCTCACGGCCTCTCCATAATTTATAGGAGAGCACACATCCCTTCTAATGGTCTTATCAATCGCAAGGGTCACCATCTCTACTGTAAGCTGACAATGATCAATACGTGTTGCTGATATTGTGCACGTATGAGGAATCGCTTGTTTGGTAATAATCCAAGATTCTGAAATATCGTTCTGCTTCGCACATATCTTAAATTTATAAAAAAAACATCTCTGCACACCACCTTGTAGCGTCTAGGTTCGCTTCTAAGAACCTTGCACTCATAATTCTTAACGAGATGAAACTCATTTATTGTTATCCTTAGAGCCATTTTCGACTCATAAACTACACCCTTAGCCAATGGATTATCGAATGTTTTTTTTGAGCTGCCGAAAAAATCGACATCTGTAGGCCAGAAATTAGATATGTCATTGAAACTATCAACCGGATGTGTCATATTTTCCCGACCAGTTATCGGGTACTATGCTTGACGGGAATGCGATTGTGACTAGCTGAGCGGTCCAATATCATCGTCGAAATTCGATGACTCATCTGAGAGCATCTCATCTCCACTCTCCTGACTGTCAGAATCAATTGCATCCAAAGGTACATGCGAATAATCACATACCTATCTACGGACCCGACTGGTACTGGGTCGGGGTCTAACTGGTAGATCCACAGAGTTTTGACTGGTACTGGGTCGGGGTCTAACTGATAGATCCACAGAGTTCCGACTGGTACTGAATTGGGGTATAACTGGTAGATCCACATAGTTCCGACTAGTACTGGGTTGGAGTCTAAATGGTAGATCCACAGAGTTACTACCGATACTGGGTCGGTGTCTTATTGGTACATCCACAGAGTTTCGACCGGTACTGGGTCGGGATCTAACTAGTATTGGGTCGGGATTCACAGGGTTCCGACTGGTACTGGGTCGGGATCGAGGTTCTGGAATCTGATTGGGCACAGGTGTTTGACTATTCATGTTCAATTGGGGATTAAAACCGGTATAGTTCGGTTCCAATTCTACATATAACTCTAGAACCGGTAATATTTGTGAAAAAGACATCACAATTCCTAAAATCATTTCGAACGTTTGTTGGTTTACTATCGGTACTAATTGATAGTCATGTTGACCATCGGTAGACATATTAAACCTGGCTTGGATTTCTAGATTTTCTCTATACCCAACCATTTTATAAATCTCATTTCGAAGATAATCAAAGTTGTGGTTCACGGTTAGCGGTAATGAGTATTTAGCCTGGGTACTGTAAAAGACCCCGTCATCATTGTATTGGATTTCCCCTCTAATAAATTTTTTTGCACAAACGGTCGTCATTTTTAGTTTTGATTGGTCTGACAGTTTAAAAAATAACAATATAAGTAATTAAAAATTATCCGGATCTCTGAAAATTATTCTAGACCATTTTGGATATTCCTAAATTATTCTACACTATTTTAAAAAAATTAAATTAATATGACAATATTCTAAACTATTTTAGAATTTTATAAATTATTCTAAACCAATTTGGAATGTTCTAAAAAATTCTAAATTATTTGGACAATATTCTAAAAATTAAAAAAATTATTTTGAAGTTAATTATAATATAAATTAAATTTTAAAAAAAAAACCTGGATCGAAGAGCCGATCGATCAGACAGTCAGAGTTCCATAAGGGATCTGAAAATGAAAGAGGTTCCTAAAACAATTGTAAATTATTCTAGATCATTTTGGAAAATTTAAAATTATTCTACACCATTTTGAAATTTTTTTTAATTAATAGGACAATATTCTAAACTATTTTGAAATTTTCTAAATTAATAAGACAATATATAAACCATTTCCTCAGTCTAAACTATTTTGAAAATTTATAAATCATTTTAGATTTATAAACTATTTTTAATCTAAATAATATATGTAATTAATATATTTTTGATTGGTTCAATTTAACAAATAACAACATATAAATAATTTAAAATTTAAAATTAAATAAAATGACAAAACTTACCAAAAATTAATTTTTGCACAATTTCGTCTGTTAGACTGAGTGAAGAAAATGAGTGAGAGAGTCAGGCGAAGAATTTGAGAGGTGCTGTGAGAGTGACTGAGGTCTGCTATGAGAGTGACTGATTCTGCGGGTTTCATAGACGAAATCTGCGATTGTGGAAAAAATATTTTCGGTTCAAAATCGGCAAATTTTTTTCCGGATTCTAATCAATAAACCGGAAAAAAAAATTCTAGAATAAAACCAGAATAATTTTTTCCGGTTTCTTAATTAGAAACCGGATAAATTTTTGCCAGATTAAGATTCAAAACTGAATTTTTTTTTTCCGAACTCTAATCAAGAAATCAAAAAAATATTTTTCGGTTTGGGTATATTTCGAAATCTCCTTCACTTTTAGTTATTTTTTAAAATTTTGTTTATTTTTTTGGATATAAATAAAAAAATCGGCTCTTAAGCTATATGTGGAAAATGAAATCCGTAAATGAGCACGACAGACAAAAATTACATCTGAGTAATTTAGCAGTAATTATTGGTATGACGTCTGCTAATTATCGCCAGCAAAAACTTACCTATCGGGTGCCGGTATAAGATTCAGCTTTTCCTCCTTTTCATTAGAGTACGTTTGGACCGAAATTTTTATTAATAAGAAATTAATTAAATAAATATCGATAATAGAAAATAAAATTGAATTTTTTCGAGATATAAAAAAAGTAATAATTTATAACTTTCTCTGAACTTTATAGACTATTATAACCATATTAATCACAAATTAATTATTCTCCCTTCTAACTAAACTGCGCATGAAAAAAAAAAAAAAAACCAGGCCACGGCCAGAGGTAGGTATGAAAAAAATACTGATAGAGTATCGCCAGATCGAAACATTGATATAATATACATTTTAGTGCGGTCAAAGTCAAAAAGACTGCTCAATAAATATTATCTCAATGGATTAATCAAATTGAATTGACCGAGCAAAAAATTCAATTCGAAATAATATAATAAAGTTATACCTGCGCAATCCAACCGAAATTTTTATTAATAGAATTTTTTTTTTGAGTAATAAAATATATTAATTAAATATCGAGATTAGAGAACGCTTTTGTGTTTTATCGAAAAATAGAAAAAACGTGATAGTTAATCACGTCCTCTAACTGTTATAGACTATCACGGCTAAAATTAGCATAAATCTCCACACTTACACTTATTAATTAATTAAAAAATAAATTCTGACCGTTATAGACTATCACATCCAGCAATTTCATTCAAATTAATTCAAATGCAGCCATTTCATTCATAAAAAAAAAAAAAAATTCTAGCCGTGATAGTCTATAACGGCCAGGATTATTATTTTTTAGTTAATTAATAAGTGTAGTGATTAGTATTGCTAACTCTGACCGTGATAAACCATAATGGCCAGAGGCCGTGATTAATCATCACGTTTTTCCTATTTCTCGATAAAATGTAAAAGTGTTCTATAATCTCGATATTTAATTAATATATTTCCTATTAATAAAAATTTCGGGCAATCCAATCACCAATTGCACATAACACAACGCACCTCTGGCCGTGATAGAGTATCACGGCCTGGTTTTTTTTTTTCCTACGCAGTTCAGTTAGAAGAAGGGATAATTAATTTGTGACTAATCTGACCATGATAGTCTATAACGTCTAGAAGACGTTATAAACTATCACGTTTTTCTTATATCTCAAAAAAACTCAATTTCATTCTCCATTGTCGATATTTATTTATTTAATTTCCCATTAATAAAAATTTCGGATGTTTGGATGTGTCAAGGGCAGGAGTTGTTCTAGAATAGAGGCTATTCGGAATACCAATGTAAATCCAAACAACATTTTTACTATTCAGAATAGCTAAAATAGCTGCTATTCTCTATTCCTTGTAAATATTAGAATAGCTACTATTCGGAAAGTGTGAAGAGAGAGATAAAAATATTTTTCTTCTCATATTTCCGCCAATATAGTTCCAAAATGATAAAATTAACATCATTTTTGTTATCTCCACACTGTGACAATTCGTTTGAGATCTCACTTACCTATTTTTCTTCTTAATTAGCACATTATTAACACTATTCTTTATCGGCCACAGACTCACAGCTATTTACTATTCCAAATGTACAATTCAAATAACATTTTTACTAATCCGAGTAACACCAATTTCACACTAATATAAAAATCACTATTTTTTCTCTCTCTTTCCATTCACTATTGTCAAATTTTATTATTCTAACTATTCTAACTCCCTTTTTCCAAAGGTACCCTTAAAGTCCAGGCAGAGTTCACTTTTGAAATATATATATATATATATTTTTGCTACAAACACGCCCGTAGGCAACTTTTTAAATATACGGGGTCACCCTTTTTAGTGTGTCAAAATGTGCCTGCTGAGCAAAATCATTATCATATAATTGAGATGTAAATAGTTGACAAAGGCCAGGGTTATCAAATATTCCTAGTTTTACTTCTTTTGTCTTGTTTCACGTTTGAAAGGGATAGGTGTTGAAAAATGCTCTCTTTTATATTGTATTCAACTCGTAGTTAGCTATTGAACCTTTCTTTCAATTTTCTGTTCTAGCTAACAAAATAGCATACAAGTAAGCTTCCTTCATTTAGTTATCAAGCATTTCGAGAGAGCTCAATTACAGAATATAAAAGGGAAAATTGAAAAGGAGGGAAATTTACAAAAGAGTTGTTTCCTCCACATCACACAGAAAGCATGTCTCTTTTTACCTACATGTTGATCAAGTATATCAGAAAGAGAATAGGTAACACAGAAATTGATTCTTTTCTATTATATCTTTAAAGGACTGCTTTTTTGATACATATTGTTTATTGATTGTACTTCTTGAGAGAAACCTCTTTTATGACACATCAGCAAGGAGCAGAAGAGAGGCCTTGGATATAACTTCTCAAAATAGTGTCGGTGAAGCAGCAGCGACATCAATAGAGGAGAGATTAGGCTTGGATTCTGTACTTTTCAGTTTGAAAACGGTATCAGCCGCTACATGCAACTTCAGCCTTCTAAACAAGCTGGGGGAGGGTGGATTTGGTCCCGTTTACAAGGTACTTAATTATTTATTCCCTAGTTATTACTTATACTTGTAGGTTAGATTATTTTGACCAATTCACAATTTGACCATTGGCATGAAATTCTAAATATATAACCTGATATACAGGTGCGCCAATCTTTCATATTTTCTTAATATGGCGCAGACCTAACCCAACCAATCAGATGTCATAGTTGAGTTTTTCTTTTTAGTTACATAGTTCTGTAAGGTCAGTGCTGCAGCGCTGCCTCTTTCTTTACAATTTAATATACAATTGGGTCTGGACAGAGAGAAATCATCATATTGCACCTAAAACAGCAAACCTAGCCCTGCAAAGCAAAGCAAATCAGATTGTACCAGAATGGGACTAAGTCCTAATTCATAAAGACTATTTGCATTCTGAACACAACATTACAAACCAGCATTTGTAATTACCAGAAATGACAGCCAACAAAATTTACATCCAGGTCCCTCAACAATTTTCAAATGGCATCTTATTAAAAAGCTGACTGAGCACAGCCTAATTGTTCACTTTCTCTGACAGCTGCTGTCAGTTTTTCTCAAATAAAAAAAAGTACAGCCCAATTTGCCAATACTAACAACCAGTTATGCAACAAGCAATCAAAGGGCTAACACCTGTACCAGCCCAATACCAGTCCTGTCCAGCCTCCTCATCAGAATAAGCTCCTACCGAGAGCTGTCCTGGAATGTCAGAAAACTCAACTAGAAGTCTAGAATTGTCTTATCAATCATGTGCCTCCAGCTAACACCTATTTTAGGTGTCTTACTATCAAAATATACCCTGTTCCTCTCATTGCAAAGAAACCCAACTAATAACAGTAATCAGCACCTCACTACAATTTATAAATTGTCCCTCGAAACTGAAGTCTTACAGATCACTAAACCTAGTAGAAGAAACCTACACCTATTATATCTGGTACCACTGCCATATTGGATGAATACATAAGAGGTACCACCAGATTACCAGATTATCCTTCCTTAACTAGGCCTTCTCTTGTCTGTATCCAGCCTTTGCAAATAAAAGCTATTATATTTTCAACAGTATTTTATTTTTCAAATTCTACTTGGTTTTTTATCAGCTGCCCTGCCAAAATTGAGCCACTGATGGAAGCACCTTACTATCCCATCTTTACCGAATTCTATCTTTATTCCTAGATTAAAGCATTTTTTTATTGTAATCAAGTAACAAACTGTTTCTGATCTTGCCAATCCCAAGCCAAATTACCCTCACTAATGAAAGTCAAGAAAGATAAGTAGTAGCCCAAGAAGCTTCATTAAGCCATCTATCTGTCCAAAATTGTGAATATTGTCTTATGATGACAGACTTATCTTAATGAGCATTTTTTGGATTATTAAATGGTATCATCTTTCACATAGTCAGCTTAGTTTTTAGTGTTGCAATTTTGGATTGATTTGGAAAAAAATATCAAAACTATGGAGCTAAGCATTTTTGAAGGGATCTTACCCTGATACTTATTGATCAAACAACAAAAGACCTATCTTATGATTTGAAATTTGGAACAGGGAACACTAGCTGATGGCAGAGAAATAGCAGTGAAGAGATTGTCCAAAGGATCCCACCAAGGCATAGAGGAGTTCAAAAATGAGGTTGAACTCATATCCAAACTACAACACAAAAGCTTAGTGCAGCTCCTCGGCTGTTGTATTGATTTGGAAGAGAAATTGTTGATATATGAGTTCATGCCTAACAAGAGCTTGGATGCCTTTTTATTTGGTATTTTAATTTCCATTGCCTATTAATTTTTGTTTAGGATTTGTTCCATTTTGCTTCAATATAATTATGACCAATAACTGAAAGTTTGGAGGTATGCATTGGTCAGCAATAAAGAGGTCATGATTTTAATCATGGATAGGGGACCTTTGAACTTTGTCATTTTACTATTTTTCTTAAATTTCATCCACAATTATTAATTAATATTTTGTCGTTCAAGATGTCAGCAACAGAGGAATATTAGATTGGGATAAACGATACAACATAATAAAAGGTATAGCTCGAGAACTGCTATATCTCCATCAGGACTCAAGACTCAAGATAATACATAGAGATCTGAAAGCAAGCAATATCCTTCTAGATGCTCACTTTAACCCCAAAATTTCTGATTTCGGCATGGCCAGAATATTTGGCGATGATAAGATTCAAGAAACACAGAAGGTTGTTGGTACAATGTAAGTCATTTTGTCTACATTTTAGTATTTTGCATGATTGCCCTGCAAGTACTTAACAATATTATCAGACATGTTTAGCTCTCAACTTCTGTAGTTACCATACATATTCTTCCTTTTCCTGTCCAATTTAGATTAATTACTTTCTTCATTGTATATTGTCTGCTACACGGTTACATGTCCCCTGAATATGCAATGCAAGGCCAAATTTCAGAGAAATCAGATGTATTTAGCTTTGGTGTTCTTCTTTTGGAGATAATCAGTGGTAAAAGAAACAACTACATGTTAGATGAGGAAGAAGCGCTGAACCTCCTTGGCTATGTAAGTTCATAAACGAACTTAAGAATTCCAACTCAAGTTTGGTTCATTATTAGTACATTGATAACTACATACAAGTGCATACTGGCAAGATACCCTTTTTTCCCTTGTGTATTTTTTCATATTTTGTTATTGACTAATTGAGTTGTTGGCTTAGCTAAACACGAGCAGTAGGTGAGTCTTCTTAAATTGGTACTAAGACATTTCTGAAACTATCACTGAAGTTATACATCTTGTTCACTTGGTACTTTTGATATACATATAGGCATGGGTGATGTGGAATGAAAGCCAGGCTCTTGAACTTATGGATCCATCATTATTTGGAGATGCGTTGCTAAACAAAGACAAAATTCTAATATGCATACAGGTGGGGCTGTTATGTGTACAAGAATACCCAATGGATCGGCCTACCATGTCTCAGGTTGTGTCCATGCTGAGCAGTGATGTCATCGTACCGACTCCAAAGCGAACCGCATATTTTGGCAGCAGAAGGGGTTATTCCTCTCAGTCATTGTCCTCAACAGAAACCATTGGAGCACAATCTCTAATTGATATCACCCTACGCAGATAGGAATTTTGCAGTACATGAAATCTAGGGAGTATTTTCTAAGGAAATTAATTTTGCAGTACTTTTTTATCATTGAAAAAGTCTGCCTTTTAGCTTATCTATAATGAAGTGTTTTAGGGATATTTCGCTGATTTGTATGTTTGAGCTGTAAAGATTTAGCAATGACATCATTCTGAAGGATTATTTTTTTCCTAAATCAGTTGACAATTACCAACCAACAAATTTTATTAAATAAAATAAAATTAAGAAAGAAGTACAACACAATAAGTGCAACGTAATCATAAGTTTAACGGCTTCGATTTTCTTGTTTGGAATTTCGACTTCAAATGTTGATGCAACTAATAAGTTGCTACGACTTGTGTTACTGGTGATCAGATAGAAATAGCCACCCAGATATTAGTTGGAACAAAGTATGATTATATATTGCTCTTTTATTTTTTCAATATTGGAAACAATATTCTTCCCGTATTTATGTTTTTGCGAGTTTATATGATAAAATATACAGGGGTTACTCGTCTCCTGAGTATGCGATGGATAGCAAGTTATCGGTAATTAAAGTCTGATGGGTACAGTTTTGGTGTTCTTTTTAAAGAGATGTTTAAGTAGCAGAAGAAACCAAGGAAATTGCTGATGTTCTAGCATATGTAAGTGTATTAATAAGTGAATAGAATGTAAATGCTTACATAGGCATCTATGATAGTAAAGTTGGACCATGACTGAATCAAGCATCTGACATATTATCCTCTTCCTGCACCGAAATCAAACCACCAAAGAGTAAATAACTAGATAAATCCAGCGACCCAATTGACAGAAACAGATATACCAGAAGTACTTCAAATAAATCTACAACATTAATCAAACGTTCATATATGAATTTTTTATTTTAGACCTGGTCACTCTGGGAACAGTGTAAGTTGCGGAAACTTCTCAACCGGACTGTCACTGGGCCCCAGCCGATGGCAGATCTCTTGCGGTGCATGCAGGTCGGTCTGCTCTGTGTCCAGGAATGCCCTGAGGATGGGCCCCCTATGTCATCAGTTGTGAGTTGTGTTCATGCTGTCAAGTGAAATTTCAGCAATACCCACGACAGGAATCATATCCACCTGATATTATGGAATTCGTTTGATGATGGTTTGAATCAATTCAGGCCGTTTGCTTTAAATCAGATGGTTGGGATTAAATTTTATCTTTGGCACTACAATCCAATCGGGGTGGCACAAATAATTGAGAAGCAATAGCGACAATTTTTATCTGTGTATTTTGTTAAGCTCTAAAATATTTATACATTTAAAATTGATTTTATCTGAATTTTTATATCTTTTATATTAAAGAAACAAATATTTTTATGATGGACTATATATTAAACGAGACTACACATTTTTGCCATCGGATATAAATGAATTTGGTTCTCTCTTTACAACTCTCCTCTAGTAAATATATTAATTAGTATTATCTTTTTAATCAATTCTAGCTTTTGTTGTTTAGATTTTTTTTTTTTTTTAATTATGTGACAATTTAGTGGACAAAGGGAAACACTCTTTGTGTTTGTGTGGGAGGCTTTGGGTTCCAAACCCAGATGAGGTCATTTATGGATATGGGACAATATTTTCGAGGGTAAAAAAATACTATTGTCGAGAATGCACCGATAGAAACACACTATTTCTAAGCATATCAGTATTATCGATAGGAGTATCCGCGACGATACTGTTGACAAAAAGTACTTTTACTCGGAAATATTGTCCCATTCTTATAGTGATGGACAATTAAATAAAAGTTAGTAGACTCCTCCACATTTCTATCTCAAATAAAATATATATCCCTTGTCATGTGTACGTATTAGTAACAAAACAATAGTGTGATATCATATTATAGAGTAAAACTAGGGTGTTCTTAAGTTCACCAAGCTCCTTGGTGAACTCAAGTATAAAACTCATTGAATTGACTTCAAATGACAAATCTGAACTGTTAAACCCGCCTATCTTACGAGTGATACGTCTACATGTGAAAATTTTAAACATTCGAATTAATTTAGTATAAAATCAAGCGGTCAAAATTAGAAGATTAATAAATTAATTTTAAATCATTCATTTTTTAATCTTTTTGACCACTTGACTTTACACAAAATTAATTTTAAAATTATTATTTTTTACTTGTAAATGCATCACTCGTAAGATAGACGGGTTTCAACGGTTCGAATTTATTATTTGAAGTCGATTCGATAGGTTTTAGACTTGAATTCATCAAGAGACTTGATGAACTTAAAAACACTCTAGTTTTACTCCATATTATATATAAATTTATCTTAAAACTTATATATTTATATATTATGTAAACTATCATGTAGTGTGGCTTCAGCGCTATTATCTCAGCTAAGACCTCATTGTTACGAACTGTTATCTCATTTATTTGTTATCCATTTTGACTATATGATTCGCATTACTTATAATTCGTAAAAAGCATCAACAAAACAAAACAATGTGCTGTTCTATATCTAAAGCTAATTTAAATGTAAAATTATGTGTAGAAAAACTAATTATTATAAAAAAAATAGAGTCCAACTAATATGACATCGGTGTCATATCAATCTATATAACACAAATTTCAAAATCTTTCGAATTGATAACGATAGAAAACGCGATATTTAAAAATTTGCAGCTGGTTCATCCTCAAAAAAATAGTAAAAAAATTTGCAGCTGATTTTCAATATATCTAAAAAAAAATTTACTATTTTTTTTAAAAAAAATGTAAAATTTAGTCTCCAAACACATATTAATATGTAGAACAAGATGAACGATTCGGATCGACCATTAAGATTTTAAAAAATTGAATATTGAGTTGTTGCACAGAGGCTCTCTATGCTATGCATAGCATGCTAGCATATTCTCTATTATGATATTTTCAATTTGCAGTAAGTCGACGTAATTTCTCATTGAACTTTATTATACGAATTGACTTTTTGTCATTCATTACGTACAGCTAATTAGTTTAATTGAATGGATTAAACCTAATTGTACTAGCAATTGATTCATAACATGTGCTGCCTTTATTGTAATCCCAAAATTAATTCAACCTAATTATAATTAAACATTACGATATCCGGTTGATTAAGTTTCTAAATCATACTTATGTCTACGTTTTTCTTCCAATTTGCCTATACTTAATTAGTTATAATATTTTACGTACCGAATTAATGCACAATAATTTATATTACAAAATGTAAGATAAGACTCGTCTTGTTATGTGAACAAAATACATCTATTTAATTCTTAACTGCCGGATAAATTATAGCAGAACAACTCATTTATCTAGAATACCTTAGTTCTTCAATATTAAAATATCTACAGTCAGTCAACCAATTTGAACTTTGAAGGGTCAAAGAAGAATGAAGAGAGAGGAACCTCAATTGCTTGATCTGCAAACAATATAACACGATAATGTCCTTACCTCATAAGTCATATATACCTGTTTGGATTGTCGAGGAAATTTCCCAGCTAATCTGAATTTCAACTAGACGACTAGGAACTAAGGAATATCCAACAATTATGGAAATAAATTGAGTCATGAGGTACTACTTGAAGACGACAAATAATTAAATTATCAACTGGGCCATGAGAGATCATTGGCGGATAGTTAGAAGCTCTATGAAAGTCTACCATTGTCACTGTCAACTGGGCCATGCCTAAACCTGAGCTTAAGAAATAAAACACTAGCTATCTACCAACTCTACTCATACGGTCATACCTCTTTGCAAATCTTGCAAACGACTGATCTCCACCAAATTTGGTATCACTTATGAGGAAATTTCTCTTTTTCTCTCTTTTTCACCTTCTTTTATGCTCGAGCGAGGCTGTTGATTTATTTAAACAACATCAAAACATAACAAATGAAGGGAAGCTCGAGTCGGGCGGTGGTACCTTCGTTCTTGGTTTCTTCTCAAATGGTGATTCGACCAAGCATTTTCTCGGTATTTGGTATAAAGTATCACCAGAAGCAATTGTATGGGTTGCTAACCGTGATTCCCCTCTGAAAAACACCTCTGGAGTTCTTTCAATCTCTGAAAAAGGAAATTTAATACTTGTAGATAATTCCAACGGCAGTGTTATGTGGTCTTCTAACTCCACTTATACAACTAACCCCACATCTGTACAACTTCTTGACTCAGGAAATCTAGTGTTAAGGGACTTAGAAACAAATGGTGTTTTATGGCAAAGCTTTGATTGGCCCACAAACACCTTTTTACCTGGTATGAGACTCGGTAAGAATTTAAAAACCGGTCACGAGTGGTCACTATACTCCTGGAGTACATCGGACGACCCAGCAATTGGAGAATACCACTATTATATGGACATACATGGTTATCCTGAACTTGGTATGTGGGATCGTACCAAAAAAATGTTGTACCGGACCGGGCCATGGAATGGGGTAAGATTTAGTGGTGTACCGGAGATGGCTACTTATCAAAACATGTTTACTTTCAGTTTTAACAATAGTCCAGATGAGATATCTTATGGATACTCTAACAAACCCGGATCTTTTCTATCTCGGGTCATGTTGAATGAATCAGGAACTATGCAGCGCCTGGTGTGGTACCAGAGCACAAGTTCCTGGAGCGTATTCTGGCATGCTCCAAGAGATCCATGCGACGACTACTCACAATGCGGTGTGTTTGGTGTGTGTAATGCAAATGATGCAATGATTTGTAGCTGCTTCAATGGGTTTGAACCAAGGTCACCCAGCGGGTGGTATATGAGAGATACAAGCCAAGGGTGTGTGAGGAGGACTGAATTAGACTGTGCAAATGGGGGTGATGGATTTAATTTGGTTAAAGGTGTAAAGTTACCCGAGACACATAGTGCTATTGTCGATGTTACTATTGACCTTGATAAGTGCAGAGAGAAGTGCTTGGCAAATTGTTCCTGCGTAGCTTATTCGGCAACAGATATAAGAAATGGAGGTAGTGGTTGCATTATGTGGGTAAATGAGTTGATCGATACAAGGTTTATGGATGCTGGTCAGGATTTGTACATTAAAGTGGCGTTGTCTGATTTAGGTATGTTTTTCTTCTTTGCTCTTCAAGCTTTTAAATTCAGATAATCCTTTCTTTGTTATAATTTTTAGAATGTCGTTTTGTAATTTTTTCAACAAAAGGTTCCAGCTGTATTTCTCTTCTTTTAGTCAAAGCTAGGTACAATCACTCAAATTATTTCCGTTTTTCTTAATTTTGTTGATGTAGACTGAAAAAATCAAATTGACTGTGAACTATTAATTTATTTCGAAAGCCTAATTTTCTTCTCTTTGACTAGAAGAATTACTTCGCATAATCACATTAGCATAGGGTAATTCTTCTATATTTTTAAAAGAAAAGTGGAAAGTTTCAGCTCAACACGCCTGTAATGTGGTAAACTTGAAAGGCATTATTATTGTAACAAACAACATGAAAATGAAATCAGATCGCTGTCAAGATTTACCAGACAATTTGTTTTTTTTTTCTTTTAGATACTTGGTAGGGACTACCACGTGCACCAAACAGTTTTATTCCGGTAAATTTAATTGTTTAGTACTTCTGAAAATAAATCATGTGGTAAAAGAAGAAAAAGACTACGGAAAGCTAGAAAGCAGTAATTGATATTGCTAACCTTATTAGTGATAAAAAAACTTAAAAATTGTAATGCCAAGTTTATATTATTTGTGGGCAACACCGATCAGAAAGGGTGGTTGTTAGGTCTAAGCTATCCATTTTTTTGCATATCAGCAAATCATTTGTCTTCCACTAAAGGACAAGAATAGATGACATACTACAAAACAAATGTTTTGTATGATACCAATTATCCTAAACATTGAACTTTTAAGTGGCAAACAAATGTGTGTGAACTTCTTTGAAGACTAACTTCTATGATTACATCACTACTTGGTAATCAATTGTAGAAATTGCCTTAATTGCAAAGTTTTAATTCCATATTTTGAAATGATATAATTTATTTAACTTAACTAGCATGAAGTGCTTATGTCCAGTATCAGCCATAAAGTCATATTGTCCATTCAGCCAATGCTAGCTAGTTTTCTTTAAATTGCGCAGAAACGAAGGCATTGATATATCCTTCAACACAAAAGCATTTTTTTCTCACTTTATCTATTTGCAAACACAATTATTTATTATTTAGTAAACAATATCATATTGGTCATCCATTAGGTAAAGACTTAAAACACGATCAACTAATTTGAATTAAAGTTCTAAGATATATTAATTGTGCAAACAGATGCAGCAACCAAAAACAGCAAGACTCGCCTAGCTATCATAATTTCAGTAGTGGTTGCAGCATTTGCTGCCACTCTGTTCACACTTGGTGTTTACATTTGGAAGAAGAAGCCAACAGATAAACAAAAAGGTAAAGTACTTCCAAACATGTCATTATCAATCTTAAATCATGAAGAAGAAAGATTGAATAGTCAATTAGCCTAAGTTTTTACCTTGTGTAGTCATCAGTAGTACCAGTTATAACTTCAGTGAGAGCAAAAGCTTTAAAGACGCCAAACTGCCTCTTTTTGACATGGAAACAGTCACGCAGTCTACAAATAATTTCTCCATTATTAACAAAATTGGAGAAGGTGGCTTTGGAAGCGTTTACAAGGTAAACAACTTTTTTGACAAATTATTATTTTTTGACAAATGCAGTTATTCCTTTTTTTTATGGAAATAGTAGGCGAATAGCCAAATGTAGTTGTTCAAATGTATGAATTTTGGTAATTATAAGGGTCAATTGACAAATGGACAAGAAATAGCTGTAAAGCGGCTCTCACTGCAATCATCACAAGGACTACATGAATTCATGAATGAGGTCTTACTGATTGCCAAACTTCAGCACCGTAACCTCGTTCGCCTACATGGATGTTGTATCCATGCCGATGAGAGGATGCTTGTTTATGAATACATGAGCAACAAAAGCTTAGACTTCTTTATTTTTGGTGAGTACAAATGTTTTTGTTTTCAATTTCTTGTCTGCATCCTGATTATACTGTTGGAAAACCAAGAAATATATATCTTAATTTGGTTATATCCATAATGTGTTAGGTCTATTTGGTCAAGCTCAATATTTAATTTACCTAGAAAAACTACTTAATTTAAAGCAAGACCTCTTGAATTAAGGCGTACAAATCCTAATGAAGGACAAATTAACAAAACATTTTTGGTAAATAATTTGAGAATCTTGAATCGGAGTAAAACATTGATTCTCCAAAATTTCTGTAACAGATGAAAAAAGACGTCCTTTCTTGGACTGGGGAATGAGATTAGACATTATTCACGGAATTGCTCGAGGAATTCTGTACCTACATCAGGATTCAAGATTCAATATAATTCACAGGGACCTGAAAGCTGCGAATATACTATTAGACCAAGAGATGGTTCCAAAGATATCCGATTTTGGTACTGCTAGGTTATTCAGTGGCGATCAGATTGAAATGTCTACACAGACAGTAGTCGGAACACAGTACATTTTTTTCTCTAATTCTCACAAAAGAAACTTGCATTTACTGTTTCATTGTCTCTGTCCAACTTTATAAATGACTACATATCATAATAATTGATGCAGTGGTTACATGTCCCCTGAGTATGCAATGACTGGCATGATATCGGTCAAGTCTGATGTGTACAGCTTTGGAGTTCTTTTGCTGGAGATACTTAGTGGCAAAAGAAATAATGGGAACATGATTCTGCTAGCAGATGTAAGTTTATCAGTAGTGTTAATTTTAATTTCCGTGGTGTTCTTAAATTCTGATGGAAGTTTTTACTCTCCTCTGTAGTTAGTTACCTGCTCGGTACCAAATGATACTACCAATGACCAGAAAAATGTCTGATTCGCTATTAGTAATAGAAATTAGTAAAGATACTGTTTTTGTCATCAACCAGTACTATTTTTGTATTTATAATGCTTCTATTTGTCAACGCTTGTCTCAGGCTTGGCGACTATGGGAAAAAGGCAGTCCTCTAAAACTTCTGGACCCAACTGTTAGTGGGCCCTGCCCAGTACCAGATCTTTTACGGTGCATACATGTGGGCCTGCTCTGTGTCCAGGAATGTCCCGATGATAGGCCTCTTATGGGTTCAGTCTTGTTCATGTTGTCGACTGAAATTGCAGCATTGCCCCGGCCCAAGAAGCCCGTTATTTGTACAAGAATCCGTTCCATCCAGGCCCAATTGTGGGAATCAAGCAGTTCATATGAGATCACTGTTACAGACCTTGAAGGCCGTTAATAGATCCATTGTATTGGGAGTTTGAACCTCCTAAAGTAATCTATTTTTTTAGTTTAGATCTCGACCGTTAGATTCAAATCGGTCCGTCATATTAAAGGGGCCCCGTGCACTCTACTTCGGACCGAATTTCCCAGATTTGAATCAGACGGTTCGGATCTAAACTAACAAATTGGTTTACTTTAGATGATCCGGACTCTTGTATTGGACCGTAGATTGCCACCAAAGATTTTTTGTTATTTATTTTTTTTTTCCCTGGATAGAAGAGAACCGTAGATTGCTAACCAAAGATTTTTTTTGTTATTTTCTCCTTTTTCCCCTGTATAGAACTTCTCTTCATCTAGTTTTTTTTCTATTTTTGTTTTCCAATGATATCATAAAGGGACCTAGGCAAACGTTGCTTGTCCTTTGAACATCATCCAACAAAAGCAATTAGGTAATTGTTGAATTTTGAGATATAACGGAATTTGTAGAAAAAATATTTCATTGCTTCTATTAATATTTTCTGTTTTACTTTACAGTGTCTCTATATGTGCTAGGGGTTTGCTAACGGGTATACCCGGGTCAGGTACGGGTATGGGTCGGATACGGGTATTACGGGTATACGGGTACCACGGGCCGGGTATCACGGTTTTTTATTTCAAAACCCGTACCCTACCCGTCTTATACCCGTAACCGTGGTACCCTTGACAGGTAGGGCGGTCCGGGTAGGGTACCCGGTCCGGTTTTTTTTTTTTTTTTTCTCTCTGTTTTTCGGTCCGGTTTGATTTTTTTTTTTTTTTCTGTTGAACCGGCGACAAATTCGAAATTTCAAAAAAATTTAACTTTTTAACGGGTCGGGTACGAGTACGGGTACGGGTCGGGTCGGGCGGGTACGGGCGTAATTCGGGCCGAGTTTGCCCGGATATTGAACCAAATAACCGTACCCTACCCGTTTTATGCCCGTACCCGTGTACCCGTGTACCCGTACCCGTGTACCCGTTTACCCGACCCATACCCGGGCTCAGGCACGGGTACCCCGGGTACCGGGCACGGGCGGGTCAGGTACGGGCCGCCCGACCCGGGTTTTAGCATTTCACTAATATGTGCTATTTATACATGTTATACATTAACATGGCTAAGTGGCCATTTAGAAATCCAATGGACATAAACAATAAGACAGTAACAAACGAAGGGATGAAATAGTTAAGAGTTGATAGTTAGTTACAGTTGCTGGTAGTTAGATGTGATTATGTTAAGAGTATGTATCCCAGATCAGAGAATGCTTGTAATATTCCCTATTCCCATTATTTTCTAGCTTATAAAAAAGATCCATTATTCCAAAAGTAAACCTTTCTATTCCCTTCTATTCTTCTCTATACTCAGAATAAAACAGCTTAGTACACTATTCCTACAGATCTTACTCCTCTCTCTATTCTCAGATCTATTCCTATCTATCTTCACGCAGTAACTGGAGAACCAGCGATACAGATCGATCTTGCTCCAGTAGTCGCCGCGCCGCACACTCTCTGTGCTCCGAATCAGTCAGTACATCTCAGGCCTCTCACCTTCTCTCACGCCGCGCACAAGCTTCTTCTCCTGAGCTCCGCCCTCTCTCTTTTTCCTTCTGCCGATCCGCACATCTCTTAGTTCTTTCAAATCAGACGATGGCGGCAGTACGACCGAACCAGCTTCGATCTAAGGCGACCGAGGTATCTCAATTCAATTTTACTTGGCACGTCAAGGCGGTCAGATCCTTCTGCCGCCACCGCAAAGCTGCGTCTTCAAGAGCTCCGCCACCTCTCACCACCAGCTACCGAGATCAGGTCCGGGCTGAGATTCAGATCAAGATAAAAAAATGACGAGACCAGTTCATCAAGACAGAGAAGATTTGTCAGAGGAGCGGGTCCCACCCGCATCCATGAAAATTCAATCCGATAACTGACAAGGTTATTGAATTTTGCAGTTTACCCTCTAGAAAACCTCATATTCAATCTTGGCTACTATTGATTCGCAGAGGCCTAAAACTGACCCACGCCAGTATCAATATCAGTTTTTTTTTTTCCTTCTTTCTATTTAAAAAAAAAAAAAAAAAACTAAGATCCAAAGATTAACCAGTATTGTCTTTCCCTTGCTATTCTTTACCAATATTGTGAGGCATGCATGCAGCCTTCAACAGACCACCAAATCAGGAACAACAACAAAAAATTGCATCTCCAGTTCAAGAATCAAATCAACCTCTCTTTTTCAAGAAAATCCCTCCTAAAATGCTCAAATCAAATCACCAAGCCGAACCAATGCCGGGCTCTTTTTCTCTTCTCTTCTTCTCTATCTACAACATGCTTCTTAAAAAATGAGACAAGAGAACCAAAAAACTTCTTGAAATCATGTACTTGTCACAAAGTCATGAATTTTTCAATTTTCTTTTCTTTCTTTTTGTTTTTATTTTACAACAAGCACTCAAACAAGTTTCTCAAGTACATGGAAGCATTCTTGAGTCAAATTAAAAGAGCTCTTTCTTTTCTTTCTATCTTCTACCTTCAAGGAGACCCAAACATACAACTTAACAATTCAAATCGCAAGAACAATGACATTGAGATATCGGCTTCGACATTTCAAGCACACCGTGATGCGCTTGAGCGGGGCTAATAGGAACCCAATGGACATAAACAATTCAGAAGACAGTAACAAATGAAGGGACGAAATAGTTAGTTAGAGTTGATAGTTAGTTACAGCTGCTGGTAGTTAGTTAGATATGATAATATTAGAGTATGTAACCAAGATTAGAGAATGCTTGTAATACTCTATAAATATCAGAGATGTAAAGCTTGTAGATTACAATTCAGTGAAATAAAAAGAATGTTTCTTTCTCTGTAAGCTTAGTTTATAGGCCGTTATGGTAACGTTGGTTTATTTGCTATGTTTGGTATGCGTTGGTAGTTGGTACTGATGCTTCTCTCTTACTTTTTCCTATTTTTAATTAAACAATGATAGATATTCTTCTTGATTAAATTCTAGCCCTAGATCTATGATGATCTAAAATCTGAGATCTTCTTTTATTTTTCGAAGTAGAGCAGAACAACTCAATTTTTAGTTCTTCAAAATTAAAATATCTACGGTTTATTAGCTAGTCAACCAATTAGACGGGTCAAAGAATATAATACGATAATGTCCTTGCCTGATTGAAGAGAGAGGAACCTCAATTGCTTGATCTGCAAACAATATAATACGATAATGACATAATGTCCTTACCTGATTGAATTTACGAGGAAATTTCCTAGCTAATTAACCTGAATTTCAACTAGAGGACTAGAAATTAGGAAATATCCTTACAATTAGGAAATAAATTGAGTCATGGGGTACTTGAAGACGACAAATAATTAAATTATCATGAAATGCATTCGAATTAAAATATATATCTACGTGTCCATGTGTAGGGGTGTTAACGGGTACGATAAAAATTGAATGGAAGCATTTTTGTATCTGTATCTGTTACAAATTGTTTTTATCTATATTTGCTACGAGTTATCTTATATGTATTTTATCCTTATCCATTATGATTGTCAAATAACGAAACGGCAGCAGATAAATATCGGGTAATGCTAATATAATAATTAATTTTATTATTTACTAAATAGAACATTAAAACACATTCATTTCACATATCTTGATGTGTTTTAAAGATCTAAACTTTATTGAAATTTGCTTGAATTTATTTATGTGTTTTAATAATTAATTAAGTATAACACAACGACCAAGAGTAGTTAGAGAATAGATATTAATTGCTCACTAATATATATAATATATATATAATTTTGTTTTTTTAGAATTATCCGATACATAATAGACTTTATCCGTAAATAATGAAAATTATTTACCTGTACTTGTATGCGTACTCGATAAGTTTATAAAAAAAAAATTACATGTATCCATCTTATTGAACACATTACGGTACAAATAAACGGATGCAATTGACTCGAATTTTTTATTAATAGAAAATAAATAAATAAAATATCAAAATACGGGATTATTTTTTGTTTTTTCGAGATATGAGTAGAACGGGCTCAAATATTCCGTCCCATGGAACGGGACTAATTAACTCGTCCGAGTTCCTTAACCTAATCAACGTGTTAGTAGCTTAGTCGTGGAAGAAAAAAAAAAAAAAAGGAAAATCGGACCCCGTCCAGGAT